>JAJOZX010011430.1:20000-82500 GCA_023014485.1 Bathynomus jamesi
TGATCTACAGGTTCCAAAGATTTAAAGTTAATGTACAGCTAGTAAGATGTGTGACAATCCGCAATTTGCAGAGATCAATTGCATCTTAATTTTGCATGTAACTGTATTTGTGGTTTGTTTATATTAACAGTGGAGCCACCCAGATGGGCCGAAGGTCCCTTTGTGTGCCCACTATAAAAATTTTTACCATGTTTTACTTTACCATGTCTAAGTGGGGAAAGTAATAAGCTTGACTTTCGTCACAATGAACAGTTCGGGCGGAAACAATAATTTTTTTTTTTTGTTCAATTAAATATTTGTTTATACTTTTTATAACTTGAGCGTAAAAATATCTGAAAAGTAAAGTAATTTATATATATATATATATATATATATAATATATATATACTTTACTTTCTTACTTTTGTTGAGTTTGACCGACGGTTCAGGATCGACCTGCGGTCGACCCCTCTGCAGCATCCCGCCTCATTTTCGGGACTTGGTGAAGGAGGGAATTGTTCTCTGATCTCCTCCTGCCCTCGTAGCCAGCCACGCATGGCTGGTCAGGGACTTTGCACAAGAATCTGTCTAGCTGATTCTTGAAGTTATTCAGGTCGGTGTGCTGGAGATTCCTCACTTCTTTTGGAAGGACATTGAAAAGCTTTGGGCCCCGTATTCTGAGGATATTTTCCATCCTCGTTTTCATGGCCCCTTGTCCCACCACAGCTGGGACCGTGCAAAATCTACCTCTATACTCCATCCTCCATACTCCTATACTCCATCTATATATATATATACAGTATATACTTACTTTTGTTACTTTTGTTGAGTTTGAACGACGATTCAGGATCGACTTGCGGTCGACCCCTCTGCAGCATCCCGCTTCATTTGCGGGACTTGGTGAAGGAAGGAAGTGCTGTCTGATCTCCTCCTGCCCTCGTAGCCAGCCACGCATGGCTGGTCAGGGACTTTGCACAAGAATCTGTTTCAGGAGGAAAGGTCAGTACTTCGGGAGGTGATAGTATCGGTCATTGTGAGAAAAAAAGTTCATATGAACATGTGTCTAATTCTGAATGGTTATGGAGATAGAGCTGTTTGAATCTACAAATACAAAAGCATTGTTAATGGTAATCAAGAAAGAGAAACCAATTACTGTTTCTAACATTTAATGTTTAAACACTGGCATTTTGAATGGTATCAGATACAGAAATGACAAATTTGTTACAGTTTACCGTCGATGTTATTCTGCAACAGCAGCTGTTGCACTTCCATTGCAAAAACCGTAGACATACACCATATCTGCATATTCGGCATGTGTGAAGGTGTGTGGCATTATTAACACTACTTCAAACACCAAACAATGTCACTCACGACAGTCAGTTGTCGATTGGCTTATGTTACATGCTTACATTACAGCTTACATGGTTCAAGGTTATAGGGGAGGGAAGGGGGAGGAAGAGCTGCGCGCGCATCAGATTTAAACAGCTCTATCTCCGTAACCATTCAGAATTAGACACATGTTCATATGAACTTTTTTTCTCACAATGACCGATACTATCACCTCCCGAAGTATTGACCTTTCCTCCTGAAACACCCTGTATATATATACTGTATATATATATACAGGGTGGGCCGTAAGTTTCCATACATAGGAAAATTTAAACGTTTGTTTTTATGTTTCAGATACCCTAAGAATATGCGTTTGTAAGATCTTGTTTACTGATGAAGCAAATTTTTACGTCAATGGAGAGGTTAATCGGCAAAACATACGTTATTGGAGTAATGCTAACCCTAACTGGCTGAGTCCGACGAAGATGCAAGGTGCCGGTAAAGTGATGGTGTGGGCCGGGATATGGGGTGACAGAATTATTGGACCAATTTTTGTCAGTGGAAATCTTAATGCCGAAAGGTATCTTAACATGTTGCAAGAAGAGATTTTCCCATCCCTGCTAAACGAGGAAGGTAACTTCCCAGTTTACTTCCAGCAAGATGGAGCTCCACCTCATTATGGTCTTCACGTGCGTCGGTATTTGGATCAGCAGTTTCCGGATGCTTGGATTGGTCGGCGTGGTCCTGTGGAGTGGCCTCCCAGATCCCCAGATCTCACCCCCCTTGATTTCTATCTTTGGGGGCACTTGAAGGCCATGGTGTATCAGGAAAAGATACGAGACATAAATCATCTAAAGGAACGTATCACCAACGCCATTACAAGCATAACGTCAACTGTGCTAATGCGTGTTCATCAACAGTGGGGAACACGTATTGAAATGTGTTTTCAAAACAATGGCAACCATGTAGAGCATATTATATAAATAAAAATGGTTGTCCATAAAAAAATGTTTATTTTTCCTATGTATGGAAACTTACGGCCCACCCTGTATATATATATATATATATATATATATATATATATATATATATATATATATATAATGAAAATGAAAATAAATAACCTTTGGTTAGCTTCCGCCCGAATTGTTCATTCTGACGAAGGTCAATCTCTTCACTCCACCTTAGACCTACAGTTTAACGTGGAATCCGAACCACGCCCCACCAGCAGCCCATCGTCTTAACCACTAGGCCACTCAGGGTACCCATTTATCTACCAACCACTTTATTGTGTGGGAGGATGAACAGCTGGGTTTTGCTGCGCGCTGGCTGCCGTCACCGGGTCTCGAACCCGGGGCGGATGGCTTCGTAGTCAGCGACGCTAACCGCTACACCACCGAGGCGCATATATATATATTTATATATATTGTATAGAGTATAAAAATATATATATATATATATAAGAGTATATAAAATATATATATATATATATATATATATATATATATATATATATATATATATATATATATATATATATATATATATATATATATATATATAGTACATCCTATAAAGGTTCTTATGAGGTATTCGTACTGAGAAATAGTGAAATACTTAGAAGATTGTCAAGAATATACTCTAATTTATGCAGAACAAAATTACTAACTTAATTTACTCTCATGACTAGAACTAAAACTAAAAAAAAAAAAGAACAAAATGGTGTTTTAAAATATTATTTAGTTTCTTCTTATTTAGTATGCAGCGTAAACATGACATTGAGAAGAGTTATATCTATCTCTTTGCTATATATATATATATATATATATATATTATATATATAAATTTTCCTCAATGCGCGAGAGTCACGTGACAATAACTTAATTATAAGTGGTAGGAAAAGCTTCACTGTTTTACTACAGCTCCGCCCATAAACCTATTCAGGGTATAAGTAGATCGCAATATCATTATTAAGTACTTTGAAGGTCAACGTATTAACGAGGCTTCTGTACGTGGCTCATCACCAGTGAACGTTCTGATCCCTATCCATTTTAACGCATATGGCGTTATTTGGAATTGAAGACACTATACAGTAACCACCACCACCCCCGATTTACGCGCTCCCCATTTGCGCGGTTTCGGATTAACGCAGTCCAAAAAAAAAATCAATCGGGAGGTTACTGTACCGTCTTTGTAGATCCTGGTACCTGATTCTTCAGGAGCAAGATGCGCCACGAATTTGTGTTTCCTCCCAAAGGCAACACAAATGTACGTTTCAATCACAAACGCATTTATATAGAGTAACTCTAGGTTTGCTCTACACAAACTGGACCAAGAACTCATATCCTGTGTAATTCCAAATCTTCCTTTTTTAGTTTATTTCTGTGTAATATTAATATATTTACGAGTAACTCTCGTAGGTTTTAATAGAAAGGTCTTAGACTTAATACAAATATAAGCTAAATGACAATTAAATCAACCCAACTACGTAACTTTATTGTGATAAGTTGATAACAATACAGTTAAAGATTTTTCCGACAGACACTCAACCATTTTTTTAACTCTCTCTCTCTCTCTCTCTCTCTCTCTCTCTCTCTCTCTCCTTATATATATATATATATATATATATATATATATATATATCTACTGTTTTTTGTCTTACTAAGAATTACGAGCAACCGCATATATGCAGCCAAATTTTTATATTTCATTGCATGTATGCATGCATGCATCTACTTCAAGAATGCATGCAAAAAATATGTATATGAACTGCGTGATTTCAGACATTGACATCTAAAAAAAGGTAATATAATATTGATAGTAATTGATTATATGTCAGAATAGCTCTTGGCTTATTGGTAGCCCTTCCGCCTTCTAATCATGCAAACGGTCGGAGGTTCGGATTCCACGAAGGTCATGCCAGACGGGTATATGGGTATATACGAGTGCAAACTGTTCCATCAGACGATGCAGGGTTGAACATCCTGTCTGGTTTAGTGCAGCATAACTAATCCCATGCACACATCCAAACCTACATATAAAACCCAATCAAACATTATTATTATATTTATATTCTTGATATAGTTAAAATGGTCGTTAGGAAATGAAAGTAAAATATCTACTTTAAGTACAAATTAATCCCAATTAACCAATACACTCTATACCTTAGTTTAAATAAGAGGAAAAAAACCAATCGCATATAAAACCAACATAAGAAATTAAGGTGTAACCTCTTTCTTGGACTAACCTATAGAAAGGATCTTCTAGGGTTTTGCTTTATGACACGTTATAATCTAAAAACCCATTCGTATGCTAGAGGAATAATTATTCCTTTAAAAACAATATTCAAAACCTAATCACAAGTAATTAGACTCTAAATACATAGATTGTTTTTTGGACAGGGTGAAAAAAAGTGAAGTCACACTCGTGTTTATAATCATAACAGGTTTTACACTGTAACTTTTAACGCCTGTAACTTCTATGTAACTTCCGTAATTGAAATCACAAACTTGCCTTGATTTGGAATAACCGCTTATCGCTTATATATATATATATATATATATATATATATATATATATATATTATATATATATATATATATATTGGGAAGTGAAAATGTAATAAAGTGGTAAACTATCAGCTATTGAAACGATGAATTTTAGTTTCCTAGGCACTTTATTTCCTTTTCAATTTCCGCCTTAATTAAGTGCGGTCACTGCACTTATAACGTATCCTAAATTCCTTATTTGTTTTCTGTTTTTTTTTTTTTGTGTGTGTCACTCGTTGGCAAATGCTGTAGATTCAGTTAATTTAATTTGCACTGTAACTGGAAAACTGTAAAATATGTTTTATATATATATATATATATTATATATATATATATATATATATATATATATATATATATATATATATATATATATATATATATATATATATATATATGCACACAGTACTGTACAAAAGTCAGAGACCACTGTCGATCTGATAACTATAGCTATTAGACAATCTGTTGTATGAAAATTGGTTTTGATACTAAAATACATATTAACTAGAACCTCCGGTTCATATTAACGTATAACTAAGTTATTACTTAAGTGTATGAAGTTGTATTAGCTTGGATGACCCTCTAGTCTGCATAAATTGGACTTGAGGGTTGATTCATTATATTACTTATAACGCATGTGTTTAAAGATCTAGCGAACTATTGATGATGGATCTGCAGTAAATGCTCCTAAGCTATTGTTATATCAATATTTACAATTAAAAGTATTGACATATTCACTTAAATTCTGCAAAACAAATTTATCCAAAACGTTTCTCATTACAATCCTAATTCATGCTGTTTTTTTTCCTTTCACAGGCTTAAGATATGACAAAATGTACAATTTCTGATGGGATTAGTTATAAAATAATACATTTGCATGGTGAGGGACTGAGTCAAAGAAAAATAAGTGAATCTACAGGCGTTTCCAAAACTGGTGTACAAAAAATCTTGGCTCGTCACAGCTCAAATGGAACCCCAGCTGATCGCTCTAGATCAGGGAGGCCCTCTAAGCTTTCTCCATCTGAGCTACAATATCTAAAGATTACTTCCCTTCGAGACAGACGCAAATCCAGCACTTCACTTGCAGCGGATCTCGAGAAAACAACAGGTGTCTCAGTTGATCCTTCTACTGTACGAAGGAAGCTTAATTCAGTAGGTCTCAGATGTCCAATACTCGTGTTCCAAAGCACATTTTCTTCTCTTCTCTTTATTTCCATTCCTTAAAAGTGCTTTTTTGCTGCAACACGTCTTTTAAGACCTGCTGAGTTAAGTTTCCTTCATACAGTAAAGGGATCAACTGAGACACCTATTGTTTTTCGAGATCTGCTGCAAGTGAAGTGCTGGATTTGCGTCTGTCTCGAAGGGAAGTAATCTTGATATTGTAGATCAGATGGAGAAAGCTTAGAGGGCCTCTCTGATCTAGGGCGATCAGCTGGGGTTCCATTTGAGCTGTGACGAGCCAAGATTTTTTGTACACCAGTTTTGGAAACGCCTGTAGATTCACTTATTTTTCTTTGACTCAGTCTTTCACCATGCAAATGTATTATTTTATATCTAATCCCATCAGAAATTGTACTTTTTGTCATTTCTTAAGCCTGTGAAAGAAAAAAACAGCATGAATAAGGATTATAATGAGAAACATTTTGGATAAATTTGTTTTGCAGAATTTAAGTGAATATATCAATACTTTAATTGTAAATATTGATATAACAATAGCTTAGGAGCATTTACTGCAGATCCATCAGTAATAGTTCGCTAGATCTTTAAACACATGCGTTATAAGTAATATAATGAATCAACCCTCAAGTCCAATTTATACAGACTAAAGGGTCATCCAGCTTATACAACTTTATACACTTAAGTAATAACTTAGTTATAGGTTAATATGAACCAGGGGTTCTAGTTAATATGTATTTTAGTATCAAAGCTAATTTTCATACAACAGATTATCTAATAGTTATCAGATCGACAGTGGTCTCTGACTTTTGCACAGTACTGTATATATATATATATATATATATATATAATATATATATATATATATATATATATATATATATATATATATATATATATATATATATATATATATATATATATATATATATATCAGAAAAAAATAAATGATAACCAACATGGGTTTCGGTCAGGCAGATCATGCCTCTCACAACTAATGGAACACTACAACAACATTATTGATGCACTTGAAAGTAATGAAAACTATGATGTAATATACACAGACTTTGCCAAAGCGTTCGACAAGTGTGACCACGGAATCATAATACATAAACTAAAATATATGGAAATAACAGGAAAAGTAGGGAAATGGATATATAATTTCCTTAGTGAACGGCGGCAAGTCGTTACAGTACAAGGAGCATCTTCATCAGAATCAGAGGTCCTCAGCTTAGTACCACAAGGAACAGTATTAGCTCCACTACTCTTCATAATCATGCTAACTGATATAGATGAGGACGTTACCAGAGACAGCACAGTAACATCCTTTGCCGATGACACAAAGATCAGTAGAAAAATAAGAAACCCAGAAGATATAGGATCTCTGCAAACAGACATGAACAGGATCTACAAGTGGACGGAAGACAACAATATGAAGTTTAACACTGAGAAATTTCAGCTGTTACGGTACCGAAAAAGAGAAGACCTAAAATTCATGGCATATTATACCCCAAATGGACAGGAAATTCAGAGAATTCTAGAGCAAAAGATTTAGGGGTTGTAATGACTGATGATGCGAAATTTGAAACACAAAATAAGATAGCAGTAAACAGAGCAAAGAGAATAACTGGGCAGATACTGAGAACCTTTAAACGAAGGGATAGGAATGTAATGATTCCTCTACTGAAAACACTGATCATACCCAAATTGGAAAACTGCTTGGTCCTAACATCCCCATATAAGAAAGAAGAGATTAGACAGCTAGAAGGGATTCAGAGAAGCTTCACAGCCAAGATCAAGGGGGGCAAAGAACTAAATTACTGGGAAAGGTAACGCGAACTAAACCTATATTCACTGGAAAGGAGAAGAGAGAGATACACCATTATTTACACTTTGAAAATAATGGAGAAACTAGTCCCTAATCTTACTCTGAGCCCTGTAACTCAACTCCCAAACAACAGTGGAAAGTAGAAAAGGAAGACTGTGTCGTGTTCCCAAATTAAAGGCGAGACAGGAAACATCCTTAACCTGAAAGAAAATAGTTTTGTTTTGAGAGGACCAAAACTGTTTAATCAGCTGCCCAAAGACGAAAGGAACACGAGTGGTGTTGCGGTGAACATCTTCAAAAGAAGATTAGACACCTGGCTCAGAACAACCCCCGATGAACCGAGCGTACCTGGCTATGTGAGGTGGAGAGTACAAGAAACCAACTCACTACTTCATCAGGCCAACTCGAGAGGAGGAGCAACAAGCTTGACCTTCGTGAAATGAGGAATCATCGCACGGAACATTTGAATAACTATATATGAGAGAGAGAGAGAGAGAGAGAGAGAGAGAGAGAGAGAGAGTTATAATTTTTGGAAATGGATGCGACGCCGTAATAATTTTATTGTTAATAAAAATATTTCGATATTAATAGTCGATTTATAATAAACAATTAAAATATTGTCATGTGTATAACATTGTTAATGATGTAATTTTATATAAGTATATATTTTATATAAATATACAGTATATTTAGCGTAAATATATAAAATATAACAATGTATATAATTTTTTTAATTCACGTGTATTTTAATAGCATGTATAACTAGCCATATGCAAGGTGTCCGGTATGCGTTAAAAGTAAAACTGCTATATATATATATATATATATATATATATACACACAAAGTTGTTCATTTTTTTTGTTTTCTTGTTTCCTATATCAGCCACAACATTAGATGAAGGAATTTAAGACCAAAGCAATTTCATTACAAAATAAAGGCTAGCTACTCGTTCGAAGATAGACAAATTCAAACCAAGACTAAAGATATCCTTCTTATCTAGCTTTCAGGCTTTTGGTTGCAGGATCGAATTCCGTTGGTGCCATTTCTATGAAAGTAAAAAATAATTATGAAATTCTTTGAATAAATTCTTTCTTTGTCTTGATTTTTTTTATATATATTTTTTTATTTAATGTGTGATAGTCCTCCATTGAATTTTTAAGTGGTCAGAATTTTGTGAAGTTGGAGTATAGCTTGACATATACGTTTACAATTTTGCTTCCTTTTCTGACCATTGATTATCTTTTTTTTTTTTTTTTTTTTTTGTGAGTCCACTAAAGGTTGAAGCGAACTTGCTAAGTAAAGTGTGTTACTGAGTATTTTATCTGACATTTTAATGTTTACTTTTCCAAAAGATAAATTATCCAATTTTTTTTTTTTAAGGATGAAAGAAGATAATCTTTTTGTTTAGTTTAAACTTTTTTTTTTTTTATCTCAGGATTTGGCGGTCAAGAGCCAAAAAAAAAGTTTGTCAAATTATAAACATGCCAATCTTTACATTTAATAAGAGTATTGCAGATGCGTAGCTTCAGCTAATACAACTTTTTATTTTCTCGAAAATGGAAGTGGACACGTTTTTTTTTTTCTCTATTTTAATTTTTGTCTCGTATTTGTGGTCTTAATCTCTTAGTCTTTTAGTCTCTTGGTCTCTTATTCTCTTTGAGAGTATATTTTAATCTAGAATTCTTTCAGTGATTGGTTCCATTCAACAAAACATTACACTGGTATGCATATGAAATTTCTTTTTCTGCTGTGAGGGTTTTTTCAACTCATATTATATAATTCGACCATGCTGAATTCGAAAATGACATTGGTTTTCCTCAATCAGGTCAGGTTTTTTCTCTATTGGCCATTTATTATAAGTCCAATTTTATCCCCAAATTTATTGATTTTTTTAGCTTAAACACTGTAGATACGAGTAATATTATAAGAACACTCGTGAAAAATGAAAACATTGTGTGAATAAATACTTTTATTCATACAATGAATATGGAAAAAAGTTTATTGAGGAAGGAATGAAGTTTTTTTGGCTTTCCGTCTGTGTTTTTCTTCGGGCACGTCTCGCTTCAAACACCAGCAATAGTCCGCCAGCATATTGATATCCCAGTTTCCCTGGTACCTCTCTTCCATTATTTTGATATCTTGGTGAAATCGTTCACCCTGTTCCTCACTATAATCCCCGCAATTTTCAGGAAAATAGTCCAAGTGGGACCACAAAAAGTGCATTTTTATGGACATGCGCGACCCATGAGCTTTGAAAGCTTCCATCAAGTTTTCGACAACGGACTCGTATTCTGGACTTCTACGCTTGCCAAGAAAATCAGTGGCAACTGATTTGAATGCCTGCCAGGCATTCTTCTCAGTTGGAGTCATTGTGTTTTCGAACTGAGTATCCTTGATCAAAGTTCGAATTTGAGGACCATCAAAAACCCCAGCATTTAGTTTAGCATCAGATATATGAGGAAATTTACTCTCGAGATATCGGAATGCTGAACCCTCCTTATTCATTGATTTGATGAAATTTTTTATCAAGCCCAGCTTAATATGAAGTGGTGGGAGCAAAATTTTTGTTGGTGGTACAAGGGGCACCGAAACGACATTATGCGACCCAGGTTCAAAATTCTCTCTGGATGCCCATTCACGCTGTGCATAGTGCTTCTCATCCGCTCGGCTATCCCATTTGCAGAGGAAACCTGGGTATTTCGTGTATCCCCCTTGCATTCCCAATACAAATGCCACAATCTGAAAAAAAATGAAAATATTTAAAGAATTTAGAGAATTTGTTCTATCAGATAAAAAAATCTATGCATTGGACTGTATCACTTCTGTGGGAAGTTAAGTGTTCTTATACGCTCTCAAATAACCTTTGGAAAAACAACATAGTCAATAGCAATAGTTTACTTATGATATTAGGATTACCGTCAAATCTCCACAGATCCTCCAGTTATGTTGGTCGTATACGAGAGCATCCAGTAAAATTTTCATGTTATTGTAGCTCTCAGTAAGTTGTACGGAATGTGCTACAGGGACTGATGCAACCCTATTCCCAATGTTGAGAAGTACTGCTTTTAAACTTCGTTTAGACGAGTCTATAAATAGCCTCCATTCTGATGCGTTATATGGCAGGCCCAAGGATTCGATTAGCCCCTCAACATTGCAGCAGTACTAAGGAAGAGGTATTTTCGTGCACTGCAAAAAACTTGCGGAATTCTTCCTCTCGTTTCCTATACCAGGAGAATGTTGTTCCCGGAGCCAGCAAGTTGTCCTCTCGAAGTCGTGAGCCCAAGATCTCGGCAGCTAATTTGGAAAGTCCTAAATCCCTGGTAAGATCATTAAGTTTGGCCTGGTTGAGAGACCTCGGCTCATTTGAAGCGGTATTTTGAGGTATATACGACTGGGACTGGTCATTGGCATTGGTCATTGATTCATCATCAGAATCATCGAAGTCCAGGGTTTGAGGTGGGTCAGGTATTGGAATTCCAGGACCATGGGGTACAGGTCTCATAGCAGAAGGAATGTCAGGGTATACAACAATGTGTTTATTCTTCTTGTTAACTCCTGAAAATAGAAACACAGAAACATGGATATAAAACTTGCATATGAAATAGAAGAAGCATTCAGACAGTGGCGGCTCGTGAGGGAAGGCTGCGGTCTGTAAGATATGAAATAGGTCGATGGAGTCTGTATATTTTTTTCTTTTTCATTCATATTGTCCCTTCGGGGACAATATGAATGAAAAAGAAAGAAAATATACAATCATTGTATATGTAAATGTAACTTGTATAACAATATGTATGTGTAAATGTATTTTCTATAACAATATGTATATGTAAATGTATGATTACCATTATGGTGAATATTATGCTATATATGGTGAATATTACATTATGGTGAATATTATGTCAAGTTTCATACGAGGATTTCAAAATATTTAAGAAAAATAAATTTATAAGCCCACCTTGGAGGTTTGTCATGCAGAAATAGCAATCTGTCACGTGATCCTTTCCTTCTCTCCAAATCATGGGAATTCCAAAAGGCAAAGATTTCGCTCTGCCTTTGCTCCATCTTCTCAAATTTTCAATGCACGTCTTGCAGCACATATGAGGGGCGAAATTTTTGTCTTGGTCCCCTAGCTTAATTCCAAAGTATGCTCTATACATTGTCTTCACAAATTTAGTGATTTGGGACTGGTTATTTGGCATGGTAACCGTCCCACATATGTAGCAGAATCTATTGGGATCATTTTTACACGCTCTATTCATTATGAAATATTTTATCTATATGCCTGAAAAGTAAAAAAAGATATTATACAAGTGAAACAAGTGATGATAGATGTTACTGTTCCAATTCCGCTTTGACAAAATCACGAAAAATTCTATTTTACTTATGGGCCATAGCTGGATAACCTGAGCTGATTGAGAAAAACGGATTGCAGATTCGAAATCAGCAGGAAAAACTCTATAAGAATCACTTACAAAACCCTTGACAGCAAAATTGATGCATTCCAGTGTTATTGGTAAGGAACTCGTATTGAAATACTTTCGGAAATCGAAAATGAAGTATTTTCCGCAATTCTAATTCTTGTATCTGGGGCCCCGGTAGCTGAATAGTCTTGATGTTCGACTCTGGGCGTTGAGGTTCTGGGTTCGTTCCCAGCTGCTGGCTCCTGGGTTGTGCTGGGTCGCCCACTCGCCCTGTCAATACTCGAGCTCAGGTGACCCATAGGGTACTCTCACTCCCACCACCACACGCAGGGGACTTGAGTTCCTAGGATGTTACCAGGGTTTTTTGCCTTTATGAAATTGTTTCATTTAAATGAACCAATTTTTTATTTTGACTTCAAATTTTGATTCATGATTTAAAATTTCAGTTTCGACTCAACTTTTGAATCTTGACCGATCGATTTAAAATTTTATTTTGAACTAATATTAACTTAGAATATAGACTTTTATGATGAAATCCATTTAAATAAAAAAAATTAAAATAAAAAAAGGTCAACGTGAAAATCAATACTGAAAATTGGTCAAAGTCAAAATTAAAAATCAAGTTAAAAATTGAAAAACAGTCGCTCAAAATTCTAAGTCTAAAATAAGTCTAAATTCAAGGTCAAAGTCAAAATTGAAAATCAAGATGAAAATTGAAAATTAGTCGTTCAAAATTTAAAGTAAAAAATAAAAGTCCAAATTCAAGGTCAAAGTCAAAATTGAAAATCAAGTTCAAAATTGAAAATCAGTCGCTCAAGATTCAAAGTCTAAAATAAAAGTCCAAAT
Source organism: Bathynomus jamesi (assembly GCA_023014485.1). Lineage (NCBI taxonomy): Eukaryota > Metazoa > Arthropoda > Malacostraca > Isopoda > Cirolanidae > Bathynomus > Bathynomus jamesi. The sequence continues at coordinate 33,129 of JAJOZX010011430.1, forward strand.
TCAAGGTCAAAGTCAAAATGTGGAGTGAAAAATAAAAATAAAAAAAATAAAAGAATTCAAAGTCATTCTTCTAAGACACACACTTTTATGGGTATTTTATTATTATTTATTTTAACATTTATTAATTTATTGCTTATTTATTTAATTTATTTAAATTTTGTACTTTATTTTTTATTCTTTATTTAGATTTAAATCTTTTTATAATTAATTTATTTTCGTCAACGGTAGTCAAGACTAAATTATGTTAATGTACCATTATTAATGTATTAATATATTAATGTACCATTATTAATGTATTAAGGTATTAATGTACCATTATTAATGTATTAATGTACCATTAATAATGTATTACCTAATGTACGATTTCAATTTCTACATCAAATGAATGCCTTCTTCTTTTTTTTTACTGTTGATGTTGGGACATTCACGTACAATGTCGGAAAAAAGTTCGCCTAAAACATAAATTCTCCCTCTCCCCTAAAAAACGTTTTGTTTTTAAAATTTTATTAGTCACAAAAAAAAATCCAAAGGAAAGCAAAATATACATTACCAATCAGTAATTTTTGGTATTTTTTAGGCGAACTTTTTTCCGAAACCACCATTTTCATTTCTACACTTAATGAAAGCGTCTGCAAGGCAAAACATATGTCCAAACCCTGTCCAGCTCATTCGTCTTGACGATTTTCTAGTTAATTGGCATGAATTATCGTATCGAAAAAAATGTCTTAACTGGGAAACATCGATACTGAAACATATAAACTCATGAAGTAGTTTTTAATACCAAAATTAATTTATATTAAATTTTTAATTCAAATCTTAAATTTTTAATCATTAATTTTCTTTTTATAACAGATTTTTAATAATTTATATTATTATTGATAATAAATGGTAACTGATAATAAATGATAACTGATAATTGATAATAAATGCTAAATGCTAATAAATGGTACCTGATAATAAATGATGAGTGACAATAACTGATAATAAATTATAACTATAGGCTGTATGCTCATGAGAATCATACAATATTTTATTTTAATATTAAAAAAATGTATATTAGCTTCATGTCTATTGTTATGGCCTGAATTAATTATTTACATTGTTTATTTAGCTTATTATTATTATTATTATCAAAGATATACATATATATCTCCTTATTAAATATAACTACATTAATTTAATTAATATTTGGTTTTGAATTTTAATATATATATATATATATATATATATATTATATATATATATATATATATATATATATAAGTTTATTTTTTGACCCAATAAAAAAAAGTTTGTGAGAATATTTAAAAAGTTGTGGCAAAAGAGTTTGCCCGTCTGATACCAATTTCCAATTTATTTCAAAGCCTACAGCGGATCGTGGTTTCGGCACAAGAGAAAACTTAAAATTGGACCACGCCCACATGCACAAAATTATGTGGGCGTCTTATAACGCCGAATATTGTATTTCCTCTCAGAAAATTATCTGAAAATAGATTTTAGTTCAGATATTAAAATATATTAAGTTTTCATTAAAAGTTATTAAATTATTAAGTTATCCAGTGTTTCTTTGTGTGCAAGATAATAACTATGATTTTTTGGTAATAATAATAATAATAATAATAATATTAATAATAATAATAATAATAATAATAGTATGAGATATTTTAAAATATTTTATGAGGTAAAATATATATATATATTTTTTAGTTAAATGCCTTTTACTCCAAATTTTTAATATTTCGCTAAAATCACTATCATTCTCTATTACTAAAATGAAATATCTATCTATCTTCACGAAATGAGAAATCATCGCGCGGAACCTTTGTTATATATAGCTGTTGTGTAGAACTGATACTAAACCAAAATCAAGTTTCTTTTAAACTCAAACACTAATAATGAGTTATTTAACCTAACTTGGTTAAACTTTTGGTTTCGTAATTACCCAGAAAATTATGATGTAATGTTAACCACTTAACGAGTTGGAGATTACTTGACATCAAGTTGAGTTAAGCAGGTCATTTCATTAGTTTTTATGTTTTTAGTGAATAACACTAACATTATGCTGCTAAGTATATATATATATATTATATATATATATATATATATATAAAACGCTGTTACTATATCCTATCCTGGGCTAAATGTTCAGATTTTAAAATAATTTCAAATAAACCCAGCCCTTAACTCTAATAATAACGACGGTCTGGTATGAAATTTATAAGCCGCACATCAGTTACACTTCATAACGTAACCTTTAGGTGACACTGAATTCAGTGTACGACATTAACGTTAGCTTTTTCACTTTTTAACAAAAACAAGACACTTTCCCGCTATTTTCGTTCCATACCAATTCTTTAACTTTTTTGTTTTTGTTTTTCTTGTTCCTCTTAATTGCTTAATTTAGTCGTAACGTTTTTAACACAATGAAAACTATTATATAACATTATAAAACTGAGATTCTAATTAAAATAAAGTAACAGCATGAAAACACGTTTCCATGCTTATATATATATATAAATATATATATTGCACGTAAATGTAATTATAAACATGTGTCACTGTTCAACTGCTTGACGTAACAAAAAATAATGAAGCTGTTTTGAAGAATGTATCAGAAGTCTTTGGAGCATTTATTACATGGTATGAATATTTTATAAACGAAGAAGCTGTATTATATCTTTACTATGAATGAAAACATCTTCAAATGTATTTTTGAAATTGGTCTGTCTGCGTATGCGCGCTGGTCTGATTTAGGTCCGTTCACAGTTTACATGATGATGCGCACGGATGCATGGTTACTCTTTAAAAAATAAAGCCTAGGTGATTATGACCTACGTTATAAATAGTTATCTCATATTACAAACTCTTATGACCGTTATTAAAGACAATTTAACGCATTTAAACGGATTAAGTATCAAATGATAAATACATATTGAAGTGTGGTTACTGACAAACTTGATTCTGAATTAATGCATCTGCATTTGGAATTCCCGACTTAAGTTTAGACATGTCTGATGTGTTATTCTTAAATTTAGTAATGTAGGTGGGTTTTTCTTTTTATGTCCTTATAGATTCTCTTCGCAAAACAGATTTATTGTTTGATAAATAAAGTTCTGAATTGTAATTTTACTTTCAATCATATGTAGGTCATAATGGAACATTGTGTTTACCTTGTTAAACCTCTAAAGCTATTCGGAAATGAATCGCGAGAGAAAAATATGTATAGCCTTGAAGGTATTTACAAACTACATAAGATGTGTATTTAGACGTGTGTTTTAATTTCAAACCTAGATAGTTTTAATATTCTTCAGGATTATACGTATTTACATGTCCCATAATTTCTTTTGGGTTTTAGTGTACTCTTTTAATTTTGTTTCAGTCGTATCTAATTATTAAGTTTCTTGGTGTGTTTTAATTTTCATTTGAACATCTTTTGATTTTAAGTACATATTTGTTACTGAAAAATTACATATGCAAAATTTACATAAAAATTACGGAAAAGTTACGACACCAAATTACATTAAGTACAGTTACGTGTAAGTTACGTTAAAGTTACGGAATTGTTACGTACGAATTACGGGTAACAGTAATTATATCCGGTATAACTTAGCAACAGAAGAAAGTGGTTCTCAATTGAACCAACCTAGGGAGTTGATGATGGTCAGGGACTTTGCACAAGAATCTGTCCAATTGGTTCTTGAATGTGGAGTTTCTCAGTTCTTTTGGAGATTTCTCAGTTCTTTCGGCAGCGCGTTAGAAAATTTTGGGCCTCGTATTCTGAGAGAATTTTCCATCTTCCTTTTCATGGTTCTCTGTCCAACCACAGCTGGAACAGTACACAGTCTACCTCTTCCCTCATTCCAGTATGTTTTTATTTTATTTCTAAAGTCTGATAAATATCCTTCGAGTATTTTCCATATGTATATTACTGTGTATCGGTGACATCTTTTCAAAGAGTAGAATTTCAAGGATTGTAGTCGAGACCAGCAGTCTTCATCTTTCGTTTCCGCTATCTCAGACGAAAAAGTCCTTTGTATGGCGTTTGTGTTTAAAATTTCTCGTTTTCTGTATGGGATTGGGAGTACTGTACTGAACAATAAATGCTGTTATTGGTCTAAACTGCTCCATAATTTTAACATGTTGCTTAATTTTCTGCTGCGGAAGCCCCTCTAGATAATTCCCTTTATTTTTTAGGTGTTATAATTTTGATGTTACAGCGCTTCCTGACTCCTGCATCGCATGACATTATTACTTCAAGATCCTTAACTTGTAGGTTTGATGTTATCTGTTTGTCTCGTATAGTGTTTTGTACCTTTTATCCTTTAGCTCTTTACTGTTACCATATCTTATGAGTTTTTTTTTCTTCGTTGAACTTCATATTGTCGTCTTCCGCCCACCTGAATACTGTTTCAGTTTCATGTTGCAGTTTTTCTGTCACCTTCATTTGATATTTCCTCGCATATTTTTGCATCGTCCGTGAAGCACGATAAGACATTATCTTTGATATCTAAATCTATGTCCGCAATCATCATTATAAACAGCAGAGGAGCTAATACTGTACCTTGTGGGACACAGTTGATGACTTCTGAAACTTCAGATTTACCTCCATTTGTTAATATGCCTTGTGTTCTTTAAGTCAGGAAATTAAACATCCATCGCCTCAGCTTTCCATTAATTCCTGTTGTCTTAAGTTTATATGCTATGATTCCATGATTACATTTATCGAAGCCTTTAGCAAAATCAATATATTTGGATCCATATTTTGAGTTCCACACAGATGACGTTTAAAGCTGGTTACTTATTTTCTCTTTGGCACGATCTTCCTAAATTGGTTGGGATTAAATAAGTTCTTTTCTTGTACCCAACAAGAAATGGAGCATTTAATACACGTCATAAACGTTATAAAACGTATATATATATATATATATATATATATATATATATATTCTCCATAAATCACTATTTTAAAGTTTTTTTATATGAATTATAAGTTATTCGTCCGGACCATGTCGCAGACCATGTATAATTAACTCTATTCCATAAAGATAACATGGAAAAATCGGTGTGTGTGCTATCCTCTGACTTCCCCTATCATAATGTTCAGGTACAATCTTTGCAGGTGCAATTTTGCTTCTAAAATCATTCTCACGCTTGCCCACAGGTCATGCACGGATCAAGATCTAGGTCAGAGGTCAAGTTGACCACTGCTGACCATTCTTAGCTAGCGGCTAGAATAGGCTAGAATTGGGAGGAAAAGGAGTCTAGATAAAGCGACTGATGTAGCTACTCCTGCAGGCGTCCAGTCTACTTGTTGTACAGGATTTTCTAGTTTGATTGGGTCGGGTTTTTTTCTTTACAATTTTCAGAAATTTTTAGGCGCGCACGTTTAGAAATTAATTGGGAACTGTTAAAACGAGTCAAAATTTGTATTAAAATTTTAAAACGTTACACTTTAAACCCTATTATGAATTCCTTATTGGACATTTAGAAATTTCGTTTCTTGGCGAACTTATTTCCAAATCTTATACAATACCTAAATGTTTCATGATACATTTTGAGTCCCACTTCAGTAGAGCATTTCGAATGTGTAATTCAGTCTACATTCACTATGAGTTTGGTTCTCTGTTTCATGGAAACGTATAACTAGTGAAAGTATGAATTATTTATAGTTTCAGCAGCTGAAACGTATATATATATATATATATATATATATATATATAATCAATTCATAATGAATGTGCGTTGAATATGCGCTTGAAATGCTACTACAGTGGGGTACAAAATGTATAATGAAGGGTCTAAAATACAGGGTTTAGTTAGAGGGGTCCATTTTCGGAAAAAAAGTTCCCCTAGAAACATAAAGTTTCTAGAAGGCATAAAAAATTACTAACTGGTAATATTCTGAGTTTTTTGGGGTGTTTTATTTTTTATTTTTTGGGGGTAACAGTAATCAAATTTCAGAAACAAAAACCAGTCATTATCGATTAGTAATTTTTGATGCTTTTTAAAAATTTTAGATTTCTTGGCAAACTTTTTTCCAAAACTGTACATGCAGAAAGAACAACTATTTTCTATTTTCTCACTTCACTCAAAAAATGACTGTTTGAAAATCATGTTTTCTACCAAAAGAAGTTATTCTATCATCTGAAAAGAAGCTTCGATACTCAAAAGAAGAAAAAACTTCTCCCCAAGAATGGACCCTCAAAATGAAGTTATTTCATCTCAATTAAGAAACTTTTACTTTGATTGTAATAATAATAATAATAATAATAATAATAATAATAATAATAATAATAATATTAAAAATAATAATAAACTCCCATTCATGTAAAAGATTGGAACAATATGTAGGTACTCCTCTATGTAAGCAGAATGTGCCTATATATATGGGATGAATTTCACAATTAGACATGTGAAATGAATTACTGATGCAAATCCACAAGGAAAAAAGAAAAATGATTCCATTTGTTTCGTGTATTCAGAAGTACACCTCGTCAGGGAATGAAGGGTGGAGGCACGATAACCAAAAATATATACAACGGGACAGAAAAACAAAAAGATTAACGCAAGATTAACACAAGATTAACAAGAGTTGATTAGAGGCAAAAGGTATTTTAATAAGATATTGTCAATTTTATACATTCCCATACTGTTATTGAAATTATTTTTAAGATGGATAAATGCACATTCTAGAATATTCCTTTCGATTATATCTCTGTTTTTAACGAGAGCTTTAGAACTATCCCACTTGATACTAGATTACATCTATACATATGGTTAAACAATGCATTTGAAATATTTGCTGTCCTACACGCATATTTATGCTGTTTTAACCTAATATCTAACGTTTTACCCGTTTGGCCTATATACACTAAGTCACATTGTGTACATCCGATCGAATACACACAACCAACCAGATTATCCAGGCTATTCTTCATTAAGCGTGATTTTACAGTATTATTACACTACTAATTGGTACTAAATTATGTTACCCTATTTCATTTTTAGATAACTGCCTAAGGAAAGCCAAGAATAGGTATTATAATAGTGTAACTGTAAAGGAATTTGAGCGTAAAAATATCCTTTGCCTATACCTTACCATGTAAATTTTCAATATCTTCCGACTTTACTAAAAGCAATTGGTATCAATGTAGTCTTTAAGTATAATAATACTGTAAAATCACGCTTAATAAAGAATAGCCCGAATAATCTGGTTGGTTGTGTGTATTCGATCGGATGTACACAATGTGACTTAGTATATATAGGCCAAACGGGTAAAACGTTAGATATTAGGGTAAAACAGCATAAATATGCGTGTTGAACAGCAAATAATTCTAATGCATTGTTTAACCATATGTATAGATGTAATCTTAGTATCAAGTGGGATAGTTCTAAAGCTCTCGTTAAAAACAGAGATGTAATTGAAAGGAATATTCTAGAATGTGCATTTATCCATTTTAAAAATAATTTCAATAATTATAGTACAGGAATGTATAAAATTGACAATATCTTGTTAAAATACCTTTTGCCTCTAATCATCTCTTGTTAATCTTGTGTTAATCTTTTTGTTTTTCTGTCCCGTTGTATATATTTTTGGTTATCGTGCCTCCACCCTTCATTCCCTGACGAGGTGTACTTCTGAATATACGAAAGGCCTTGGAATCGTTTTTCTTTTTCCTTGTGGGTTTGCATCATATATATATATATATTATATATATATATATATATATATATATTATATATATATAAAGAGTGACTACAATTATGAAACTGCAAAGACAATAACATCAGAGAAATATAAAACAATAAACTGGATAGTATAGATTGCGTCATACAAGGTCTAATTGAGAACCATACAGAGAAAGAAAACGGTGACGATAAAAGTTAACTCAAAGTACTTCCAGAATTTTTCAAAAAGGAAGTCGAAAAAATCATGCCAATTTCGGACCTTTGAAGAATGAAAACAATGTTTTAACCGATGATCTAAAAGAAGTATCTGAAAAATTAAGAGCTCAGTATGAATCATGTTTCAGTATCCTCAAAATTGATAAACTAAGAAGAATTACAAGGGAAAATATAACGGACTTTGACTTCACAACATATGGTATTACACAAGCTATAGGGAAACTGAAAGCACACTCGGAGGCAGGCCCAGACAAATGGAATGCCAAACTGATAAAAAACTGCAAGAATGAAATCGCTAAGCCCTTATAGCGGATATGGAGACGATCACTAGACACGGGAGAAATATCGAGCATCCTGAAGAAAGCGAACATAGTTCCAATATACTATAAAGGAGGAGGTCGATCCGAAGTCAAAAACTATAGGCCAGTGTCGCTTAAATCTCATCTCACTAAAATATTTGAAAGAATAGTTAGAGGAAAAATCTATGAATTTTTGGAAACTTGGAAAAAATTAAATGATAACCAACATGGATTCCGGTCAGGAAGGTCACGCCTATCACAGATAATGGAACACTCATCATTGATGCATTTGAAAATAATGAAAACTGTGATGTGTTATACACAGACTTTGCCAAGGCGTTCGACAAATGTGACTTTGAAATCATAGCACATAAACTGAAATATATGGGAATAACAGGAAAAGTAGGGAAATGGATATATGATTCCTTAGTGAGTGGCAGCAAATCGTTACAGTTCAAGGAATATCTTCATTAGAGTAGAGGTCCTTAGCTCAGAACCACAAGGAACAGTATCAGCTCCATTACTCTTCATAATCATACTAACTAATATAGATGAGGAAGTTACCAGTGACAGCACAGTAACATTCTTTGCCGATGACACAAAAATTAGTAGAAAAATAAGAAACGCAGAGGATATAGGATCTCTACAAACAGACATGAACAGAATCTACAATTGGTCTGAAGGCAAGAATATGAAATTTAAACTGAAAATTTCAACTATTAAGGTATGGAAGAAAGGAAGACCTGAAATCCATGGAATACTATACCCCAGATGGACAGGAAATTCAGAAAAATTCTAAAGCAAAAGATTTAGGAGTTGTAATGACTGATGACGCGAAATTTGAAACACAAACTAAGATAGCAGTAAATAGAGCAAAAAGAATAATTGGACAGATACTGAGAACCTTTAAAAGAAGGGATAGGAATATAATGATTCCTCTACTCGAAACACTGGTCATACCCAAGTTGGAATATTGCTCGGTCTTAACATTCCCATATAAAAAAAGAAGATATTAGTCACCTAGAAGGGATTCAGAGAGGCTTCACAGGCAAGATTAATGGATACAAAGAACTAAATTATTGGGAAAGGTTATGAATTAAATTTATATTCACTGGAAAGAAGAAGCGAGAGGTAGGCCCTACACCACTATTTACACTTGGAAAATAATGGAGGAACTAGTCCCTAATCTTACTTTGAATCCTATAACTCCCCAAACAACAGTGGAAAGTAGAAATGGAAGAATGTGTCGTATTCCCAAATTAAAAGCTATACAGTGAACATCCTCAACCCTGAAAGAAAATAGTTTTGTTGTGAGAGGATCAAGACTGTTCAACCAGCTGCCCAAGGAACTAAGGATCACGAGGTGTATCGGTGGATATATTCAAAAGAAGTCAAAACGCCTGGCTCAGAACAACTCCAGATGAGCCGGGAGTACCTGTCTATGTGAAGTGGAGAACACAAGAAACCAACTCTTTACTTCACCAGGCCAACTCAAGAGGAAGGGCAACAAGCTTGACCTCCGTGAAATGAACCGGAACATTTGAAAGGTTGAAAGATTTTTTTTGGGGGAGGGGCACGTAAAATTCCTTACCATATAATGAAGAAGTTTATTTTATCTAAACAGAGACATTTTACTGCTTCTGAAGTTTCTAAAGCTGTACATGATTTTGAATAATTTTGAATCATTTTGAATAATTTTGAATCATTTTGAGTAATTTTGAATAATTTTGAATCATTTGTTGGATCATTTGTTTATGAATATTTGAACAAAGGAATTCGGTTTAATTGTTCTATCTCTTTCTTGCTTTTATATATATATATATATATATATATATATAGAGAGAGAGAGAGAGAGAGAGAGAGAGAGAGAGAGAACCGTAAAGATGCGGAATTGTACGGAGTTTGCTCCAATACAGCTATTTTAAAAAATAAAAATTTACTGTACTTTGATTAAATTAGGGCAAATTTTACTGTTGTTGTTTGATATTATATATTTTGAAAAGTTACTTCACCTTTTTCAGACAAATTATTTATTCGCTATATTTAAAAAAAAAAAATATGGTGATTAATTCTCATTTTGAGCTCTTGCCATTCTTATTCGCGGTCCAAAGGTACACTGTACGAGTAAAGTTAGTCCACATATCTACAGACCACCTTTTCTAAAAAAAAATAATTGTTCCATGTGAACCGAATGTGGAACGATTTTAAATTAATATTATTCCTTAATGTCGATATAATTGGTTCAGAATCGGTCCAGAAAAGAAAGTTGTATCAACACTCTGAAGTAAAGTTGTTCCATACAGCAGAGCTGGGCACTTGCGGTTTTTTTGCGGTACTGCGGTACTGCGGTACTACCGCACTACCAAACCGGTACCGCATAACGCAGTACCGCAAAGGATCACTGAAAGTACAGCCTGTACTTTCAGCGATCCTTTGCGGTACTGCGTTATGCGGTACCGGTTTGGTAGTGCGGTAGTACCGCAGTACCGCAGTACCGCAAAAAAAAACGCAAGTGCCCAGCTTTGCCATACAGAACACCGTTTCTAAAAAATTAATTGCTCCATTTGCTTTTTTTTTATGCAGGAAGGAGGGGCCAAGGGCGATGTTCGCAAAACCCACGCATAAAAGAAGAAGAGAGCCAAAATCAAGGTCCGGGGTTTTCGAGATGCCTGGACACTCTGCGTTTGAAAGATTCGAGGTCATAGACAGGGGGATAGATGGAATGAAGAAGATTGTTCCACAGTTGACCGGTTGAGTAGATGAAAGACTGGAAATACCGATTAACTCTTGCATGAGAGAGTTGGACAGAAAAGGAATGAGAAAGTGTAGAAAGTTTGGTGCTGCGTAGTCTCGTTAAAGGAGAAGGCATGTAGTTAGAATTCAGAAGAGCAGTGTCCGTTAAAATAGAGATAGTAAAGAGAGAGTGAGGCAACACTGTGACGAAGAGAGAGGGATTGAAGACAATGAGTAAGAGGCGGGGAATTGATGAAACGAAACGCCTTTGATTCTACCCGATCAAATACGGCTGTGTGGGTTGAGCCACCCCTATACATGAGAAGCATACTCCGTACAAGACCCATTTACAGAGACAACAAATGAGCCGGGGTGAAAAAACTGCGGAGGCGGTACAACACACCTAACGAGCTTCTAAGCTGTTTTGGAAAAAGAGTATATGTGATCTCTCCAGGAAAGATCACGAGAGAAGGAAACGCCAAGAATGTTATGAGAAGAGGAAGGATTGAGTTATGTATTGTTGAAGGGCAGAGGATAGTCGTGTGGATGATTGTGACGAGTAGACAGATGGAGGAACTGAATTTTTGAAGCATTGAAAGCCACAAAGTTTTCTCTGCCACAATCAGAGATAGCAGAAAGATCAGAGGTCAGAAGTCCCATAGCTGTCCTACGTGAATTATGGAGTGATTGTTGAGAGGGACGCTTTGGGAAGCAAGTGGAGAAGTGAAGAGTGGAATCATCAGCTTAGGAGTGAATAGGACAGGAAGTGCGAATTAAAAGACCATTAATAAATAAAAGGAAAAGAGTGGGTGACAGGAAAGAACCCTGAGGAACACCAGTGTTGATAGCTTTAGGAGAAGAACAGTGCCCATCTACAACTGCGGCTATTAATGGGCCAGAAAGGAAATTAGAGATGAAGGCACAGAGAGAAGGATAGAAACCGAAGGAGGGCAGTTTGGAAGTTAAAGATTTGTGCCAGACTCTTTCAAAAGCTTTAGATATGTCTAGCGCAATAGCAAAAGTTTCACCGAAATCACGAAGGGAGGATGACCAAGAGTCAGAGAGATATGCAAGAAGATCGCCAGTCGAGTGTCCTTGCGGAACCCATACTGACGATTTGAAAGAAGATTGTGAGAAGAGAAATGTTTAAGAATCTTCCTATTTAGAATAAATTAAAAAACTGCGTGATCATGGAGCAATTTCTTTGTAAAACGAATGGTGCATCATTGAAACCGTTGGACAACTTTTCTTTGTGAACCGATTTTGAACCAATTACATCGAAATTAAAATATCATTGATTAAAAATCGTTCCACGTTCAGTTCAAATGGAATATTTAAATTTCCAGAAATGGTGGTCTGTAAGGAACAACTTTACAGCGTAGGTAGGAACGCTCGAAGTGAAAAGTCTTCGTTTGCAAAAGCATAACATGTGGTCTGTGACGAACTACGAGGGCTCGAGGGATGGGAAAAAGCTAATTTAAAAATGGGAAATCCCAAACAGTAGAGTAATGAATCGATTTGAAAATATCTTACTTTTAGAGTCCCACTTTTGAATTTCACATTCTTGGACGAAAATTGAAAAAAGAATGACAGACAGTGGGAATACAGTAGAGACCATGAAAATAGAAAAGGTCACACACGTAACTATTAACATGAACTTAAAAGTGAATAATTTTATACTAAAATTATTAATATTCCATTGCAAAAGTAGTTAAAGTAAATTTCACTAAAAATGTAATAGAAGTACATCTAAATTAGAACTAAAATGTAATTAAGAATTAAAATGTAATTAACTTGTGTACTATTGTGATGGATAACAATTTCTGATATTTTTTGATTTTTCAATTTACTTTCGAGCTGTTCATCCGCATTCTTAACATAACTTTTCTTAACCGTCTTTCTTATCTTAATTTATGCCCTTTCTGACGTCACTTAGTCATAAACAGGAATTAAACTGGTAACTGTGTTCAAAACCATTTTAAGTTGATGATATATATACATACTGTGTGTGTATATATATATATATATATATATATATATATATATATATATATATATATATATATATATATATATGTGTGTGTGTGTGTGTGTGTGTTGTTGTGTGTGTGTGTGTGTGTGCATTAATGAAATGCAGAAAAATATAAAAAATAACTTGTTAAATCGAAACAAAAGGTTAGATTTCATATTTGTTTCAAAAGAATTGTTTGGTTCAACGGTTTTAATTAAAACTGTGGTCCAGATTTAGTAAAATACTTATGTAATTCAGTTCAAAACGTTAACTTTCATATAATTGTTAAACAGTGAATGTTTTCTGTAAAATTCCTGATTTAAGAATATTATATATATATATATATATATATATATATATATATATATATTCTCAAATGTATTTGAATATTGTTGACTGAAAATTTTTTTACAAATTTTCATAAGCTTGTACAATGTACATATAATACATGTTATAGAATAACTTATGAAATGTGTTTATAATAAAAGTAGAGTATATCTTGCGTATACACAATATATTTTAAGTACATTATATACTGAGGTAAAAAGCTATATAAAAAGTGGGAGTTTCATTGCATTTTTTGGTAGCCAATCAAATTTGAGAAGTTTGTGAGAAGCCACGCCCCTTTATTCCTTTTTTAGCCCCGCCTACTTTCTTTTTTTTCAGATGTACTTGAAGGTCTGAAATGTGTCATAGTATGGGTTAGCCATTTAGCATAATCAGTGTGAAATCTAATATCTAAAATTACAAGTTTTCTGAAAAAGTTTATGTATTAAATATGGAGTGAAGCTATTTTCAATTATATTTTCAGATGTCTTTTATAACTTTATTAAAATATGAATCCTTTAAATTTTTTTTTTTTTATATATATAAATGAAAGGATGATACATGAACTTGTTTCTAAAACCTTCTTCTTTTTCTTATTCTTTTTGCGTTTTGTTTTAAGGAAATATCCAAAAATGTTATCAAAATTTTTAGTTGTTTAAACTAGTTTTATACCTATCTACATTATACATTTAGTAAGTTAAATGTAAGTTTTAAAGTGATATTCTTTTGTTTTTCTTATTCCCACACTCTCTCTCTCTCTCTCTCTCTCTCTCTCTCTCTGAACACACATTCTCCTTTTCCTCCCGCCTTCTTCGATCCAGACCTTTTGCGTATCTTTTCACTCCTTCACACATGCAATATTTAACACATAAATTGAGTCCTGCTGTTACGTTTGTCTTTGTTGAATGAATGTCGAATATTTTAAAGGAAAAGGAGTTTTTTCCACGTGTTTTTTAACCTCCTAAATGGACCCAAATGGGAAGTAATATACACTTAATTAATGGCATGGAGGTTGTCATATGATGTACATCATATTGTGAGGTTTTTAAGTGCTTACAGATTTATCTTTTGTTACACACACACACACACATACACACACACAAACACACACGTATATATATATAAATACATCTGAGAGAGAGAGAGAGAGAGAGAGAGAGAGAGTAGGGGGTCAACTGTAGCTTGTTATACAGAACTTTCAAGTACGAAACTCATGAAACCGTTTAAAAACTATAAGATGGTGATATTCTCATCATCAAATATTCAGAACATTTTTGAACACTTAATGTGCAATACGGCAAGAGCAATTATTATTATTATTATCAATCTTAATTCCTCGCTAATGTTTATTATATCGATTCATTACAACTTTCAGAATGCTAATATAAATTATGTGGCTTATCCTGATCAGATATTGTTGAATCTTTTGGTTAAAGGAGGTTAATTGGTATTATATATATATATATATATATCATTCCCTGACGAGGTGTACTTCTGAATACACGAAAGGCCTTGGAATCATTTTTCTTTTTCCTTGTGGGTTTGCATCATTCATTCATTTCACGTTTTTAATTGTGAAATTCATCGATAACGCATGATATAACTTATATATACAGTATATGTATATATATATATTATATATATATTATATATATATATATATATATATATATATATATATATATATATATATAGGGTGGCGCAAAAGTCGCGCATCATAGGAATTTTCAGTGTTCACTATAATATTTTATTTTGTTTTCTTTTAGGTAGAGGATGGCTGCGAAATTAACAATAGACGAGAGGGTGAGCTTGGTTTTTAATGCATGGAATACCAGGTCCAACAAATCGATGAATCGGTACAGAGTTTAAATTCTGTACCGATTCATCGATTTGTTGTACCTGGTATTCCATACATTAAAACCAAGCTCACGCTCGTCTATTGTTAATTTCGCAGCCATCTCCTACCTAAAAGAAAAAAATAAGGATCACCCGAAGATCAGGGCCCCCAGCCTTCTTTAGTTATTCTTATAAGGCTAACTAACGAAAATATCACGACTTAACTTAACCAATCGTCAAGGGCGTAAAGTTGACGTAACGATTGGTTTGGTTAGGTCGTGATATTTTTGTTTGTTAGCCTTATAAGGCTAACTAAAGAAGGTTGGGGGCCCTGATCTTTAGGTGATCCCAAATGTTTCTTATGCAAAGTTAGGTTATTTTCAATTGCCTTGGGGTTGGGTGCCATTATTTTATTTTACATCTGAGTTATGGATATCTTAATATTGTGAACTGCAAAAATAACCTACCTCGCATGGGAGCGATTTGGACTAACCAAGTTAGTTAGTATTACTAGTGATAGCTAATTCATTATATTTTTCTTTTTAGATATAACCTTGTCTATTCTCCTACTTCTGGTCTTTATTACTCACCATAATTAAATTAATTCTCCTCTATTACATCAACATTCCACGTGTTTATGGAATGTGTTTGCTGTAAATAAACATTTTTCATAGATACCAAAACCAGTGCTATCAACAAAAAGTTTGGTTTACCACAATCCAAACAAGATATTTTTGTCACTCAAAATGTCACCACCTCTTTTTTTAGTATACGATTCCGATATTACCTAACAAGGACCAGCTTTCTGGGAAAAAAAAATAATTGGTCTATAATGAAGTGATCATTACAGACGAAGCAACGCCTGCAATGAATTTCATAAATATGACTGACTGAACGATTCAATCATCGGGTCCTGTAAAGTGCATTGTTTCCATCAGCAATATGTTGCTTCACCGGAAATGGAACTGTGATTCAGAATCAGGAACACGTGGTTTTGTTTTGTTTTTTAATTTTTTAAACGGTGTGATTAAGTCCTGATGTTTCTTAATTAAACATTATCAAGTGAGAGTTATACAGTCATGTCAATCATACATAGAGAGTTTATATATATATATATGGGGTTATAACGATATATATATATATATATATATATATATATATATATATATATATATATATATATATATATATATATATAACAGTAGATATATGGTAAACATTATGTACAAAAAAAAAAAAAAAAGATACAAAAGTCTAAACATTATTAACGTGAAATTTTTTCTTTTACGAAAGTAAATTAAAAAAAATATTTACGGAGAAATTTAGCGCAGAATCTAAAATACTTTATTATTATTATTAATATTATCATTAATAATTAGTGTCTGTTTATGCGGAGCAAGGATGCTGCACCCCAAATATTTTTATTCTCAAAAAAAAAAAATATATATATATATATATATACACATACCTACAGTATATTAACCGTTCATTATATTTATATTTTGTTTTTTATCACTCTGGTATAATATAACGCATTAGCGCTCGTGTCCAACAGTAAATTATAGCGCGAATCATCAGAAAATACTAAGTATTTTAATACTGCTCTATTCTAATTTATTTGGCAACCGCAAGCGATTTAAGCATCTCAAACAGTCATTATATAATTTTTGCTTCAAGAGAAACGCTTTTATATATATATATATATATATATATATATATTAATACAGTTTAGGAAAATGAAGGTTTTCTCAAAGCTTTTATGCAACACTTGGAATCAAAGCTATTAAGCTTTGTTTATAAGTCCAAGTCAAATATAGGTTACTAATATTTGACACCTCTTTCAGTATATTTATAAATATATAAGTAACATGAATTGTTTACGTAAAAAAAAGCCATATTTATTAAATAAAAAATATAAGAAATAATCAGGCAGCGAAGACCTTAGTTATAGGCCGAAAGCTTATGCTCTTATAAATTCATTTCTCATTGTGTGGTTTTACTGCCTCAAATTAATGAACGTTCTCGCTTACGTAATAGCATACAGTATGTAGTATAATAATTATTACAAAGCTGGGCACTTGCGGGTTTTTTTGCGGTACTGCGGTACTGCGGTACTACCGCACTACCAAACCGGTACCGCATAACGCAGTACCGCAAAGGATCGCTGAAAGTACAGGCTGTACTTTCAGCGATCCTTTGCGGTACTGCGTTATGCGGTACCGGTTTGGTAGTGCGGTAGTACCGCAGTACCGCAGTACCGCAAAAAAAACCGCAAGTGCCCAGCTTTGAATTTTAATTAATACACACTAATAAACATTAATGTTTACTGCTGTATAACAGTGATTATAGAACGAACTCTCTTTAAATCAAAAGGAACTTAAACCCGAATCTGAGCATTATAATTTTGCAACTGAATGCAGTAATTATAAATGGACGCTCGTGATGATACAATTGGAAAAAAATTCTAAATGTCCACAACTACTTTGTATATGCGTAGGAGGTTTAAAGGTTTCTTTGTCTATACCATCTATTTAAGGTATTACGATGCTTTTGTTTGATTCA
This sequence comes from Bathynomus jamesi, assembly GCA_023014485.1. NCBI lineage: Eukaryota > Metazoa > Arthropoda > Malacostraca > Isopoda > Cirolanidae > Bathynomus > Bathynomus jamesi. The sequence goes on from JAJOZX010011430.1 coordinate 50,802, forward strand.
CTTCGGTAACGTAAAATAGGGTACAAAAAACAAAGTAGAAGTGCATAAAGTCAACACTAAAGAATTCAAAATATTCTCACATACGAAAAAAACGACTTTTGTATAGATTCCTATTTTTAAATTAACAGATTTATAAACTTTGGGCTTTTTTCACCTTAACGTTAAATATTTCAGTAATGCCGGAAATTCAGGAATGAGGTTTTGTACCCTTGAAAAGCATATATAAAAGGGTACTATACCCTAATTAATGACCAAATTGGCAATGAAAAAGGACTCACTCCTTAGTAATTAATGTTAAAACATAAATTGTTTAATAAATCTAATCCATCCTATATAAAAATTAAACAAGTTATTTTGTTTATTTATCCATTTACTTAGTTGTTTCTGTCTTCCTGAATTCATTATATTATTTCTTTATTTATTTATTTATTTATTAATACTCGTACATGAATGAGACCTTAGTTTTGCCACTTAATGCGACCATCACAATTACGAGTTGACTGACAAACTGCTTAATTAATAGAATCAGAAACTTGATTTAACTTAATTTAACTATGTCTTTAACTTGATATATTGATTTAACTATGTTTTTAACTTGATTTAACTATGCCTTTAACTTGATTTAACTGTCTTTAACTTGATTTAAGTATATCTTTAATTTGATTTAACTATGTCTTTAACTTGATTTCTTGATTTAACTATGTCTTTAACTTGATTTAACTATGTCTTTAACTTGATTTAAACTGATTTAACTATGTCTTTAACTAGAAAATTTTACAAACAAACTCTGAAAGTATGAAATTAACGAAGATAATATTAAATTAAAATAGACCGAGATGGAAATAGACATTAAGGATTTTAGTCAGTGATTCAATTCTATCACTGCGCTTCACCAGTATTGTAAAATCGCAAATCAGAAGAGTTAATAGTATCAAACGCACCTTCTTTTTATTATCATTAGACAAGAAATTTATCCTTATTGACGGAATGTCACATATTTGGGTATTTGGGTATGTCTTTTTGAAAATCTAATAATAATAATAATAATAATAATAATATATATAATTATAATAAAGAGGGGGAAAGAATTATTGGCTGACGCGAATCTAGGATAAGCAAACAAAAATTTCTGCACAGGAGAGAGAGTGTAAATAAGGAATGCATTGACAGACTTTATACGTAGTAAAAACACATATGGAAAAAATTAAGCTACATATGAAAATTTTAATTAATACAATACTATCGGTTAAAACACACACACACACACACACACACACACACACACACACACACACATTTTTTTTAAGGGAAAAATTATTTTAATGTAGGCTCTATAGTTTATTTATTATTTATTATTTATTAATATTAATATATGTATAATTATTTTTGGGGGATAAAATATAGATTTTTTAATCAAACAATTTAATTAAAATCAGTTTTTTAATTTTTAAATTTAGGGAAGTTTTAATTAGACATAAAATTTATAAATAATTTCATTCTTTTATATTATAATAGTAAATATAATAATGGTTAATTCTTTAATTTTATAAAATGTTAATTAAGTTAATTAAATGCATATAGCGCTTCTGTTTTAAAATTTATTGCATTTAAAGCTATGCTCGAAATTTTAATTAAAGAAAATAGGTTTTACCCATTTGTGAGAAGACAGCTATTTACTATAGAGATAATGACAGATAGACAGATGGGTAAGTAGGTAAGCAGATAGATGTGTGTGTGTGTGTGTGTGTTGTGAGAGAGAGAGAGAGAGAGAGAGAGAGAGCGTGCGTGTTGATACAACCATATGAAGGAAATAACGAACATTATTTGAAAATGCATTGAACAATATCACAAAGAACGAAAAAGTAGTTAATTTTCAAAAGTCCACAAATAAGTAGTTCTATTAATTTATTATTATTAAATATCTAACTTTTATAACGAACTTTTTAATTTTCGTTAAGTTTATTATATAATAATAAAAAAAAAATACGCGCAAAATATCAAATTTAAGTTATTTTTATCTTTTAACTTTGTCTAACTTTTGAAGGACTGAGGATGCCTGCACGCAGTCACAATATAACAGCAATTAAGTTTAATATAACGGGTATACGGGGACTTCATACCTTATTTGTCCTTATATGGGCATATACAGTGTACTATTTCCATGTATTATATATACATAAATGGTGGTAACCTTCCTTTCTACGTGCAGTTCTGGAAAAGACCTTAATAACGGCCGGATTATCTAACAACTCTTCCATGCATTTTTCTCTCAGCCGCTCCGGATATGAAACATTCCAAAACATTTTGGCGCAATATTCTCTTCTTCTAATTCTTCTTCCTCTCCTTGCTTCTCTTCTTCTTCGTCTTCTTCTTCTTTTCTGTGACTGTAATACAAAATAAATTATGAGGGTCCTGCTGAGGGAAAAGTAAATAATACTGTTATAAATTGAATTAAATAAGGCATTGTATTTCTTTACAATAATATATCGTGTTTGAGTTGCTAAATATAGTATACAATATATATATATATATATATATATAATATATAGATATATATATATATATGTATATATATATATTATATATATCTATATTTATATATATATATATATATATAAACTGTATATGTGATCGTGTATAATAAGAACAAACAAGAACTATCTCGTGTGTGTGTGTGTATATATATATATGTGTGTGTGTGTTGTGTGCGTATACGCATGCGGTTACAAGTTCGGTTGTCACTATCATTTATGATATAAACCACAATAGGATGTCCCAGATATAATAATCTAAAATATAATTTTGATTTTATATGCTTTGCTTGTCCTGTGTTACGTACGTCTGTACGTCTGTATATATGTATTACATTCTTACTTCGAAGGGTGCTGATTCTGAAGTCTGTTTGTGCATGTGCCCGTATGCGTTTGTATGTGTGTTCTTTATTGCTATCTGTCTCTGGCTGGCTGTCGTTGTGTAGGTGTGTGTGTGTGTGTTGTGCGCATATATGTTCTTGGCTACCTTACAGAAGCTGACAATCTTTAGGATATGCACAGCCCATCGCGACACCGACTAGCGGGCAGCAACATCAGCTTAGTTTTCAGACAGGTTTTTTTTTGTAAATTATTAAATATCACGATAAAGGGATATAATGAAGATTAGGTTAGATTAGGTTTGGTTAGGTTAGGTTAAATTTTAGGTTGTTCAAATTAGGTTAAATATCTCTATCCACGTTCAAAAATTTTAAAATACTTGTACGGTGCAGCTTCGTAAGAATCCAAACTGCGTTCTCTCTCTCTCCCTCTCTCTCTCTCTCTCTCCCTCTCTCTCTCTCTCTCTCTCTCTCTCTCTCACATGGGATTCCCTCTTTAATGTGAGTTGGAAATTTCATGATTATTTTAACGACGACAAACAATATTTTTATTAACAGCTTCACCAAACTCTTGAAATACAAATGAAACTACACAAAATAACTTGATTTTAATTTTCTATTTATTTATTACTTAAAATGAAAAATGGAAGTTGCATGTTTAATTTTTAATTCTCATTTAAACGTAATAACATACGAGAAGTTACGCAGTATTCATCATTTCAATTGCAAACAATTAAGTATTCGTTATTAATCAGTATTCGTTAAGTGTTCAGTACACGGACAAGATATCTACATTTGCGAATACTATATACGAAGCATGTATACGTGGTGGTCCCACCTGGATCTGATTTTGTATTTGAATTGCGTAGATTATACAAACTTGGAAATAAGTTCGCCTAAAAAACCCAGAATTTCTAAAAAGGATAAAAAAAATTACTACTGATTTGGTGGTTTGTTCTTGAAATTTTAGTATTGTTGCCAAAAAAAATAAAATAGACAAAGAAAAAACAGTGTTACCAATTAGTAATTTTTTTATGCTTTGCAGAATTTTTAGGTTTCTAGGCGAACTTATTTCCGAAAGTGTACATTGTTTCGTCTTCTGAAAAAACATATACCGATATATATATCTATATATATATATATATGTGTGTGTGTGTGTGTGGGGGTGTGTGGGTGTGTAGGCAGCTAGCTGGACATTAGTGAGGTTGAGTGTGTGATGATAATTCACAGATGAAGTAGAGTAATTTTTTTATGAGGTACTATTAAAATAGTTAAAAAAGTATATAAAAAAAATCCAGAAACTTTTACGCTCGTTAAAAAAACATGTTAATCCCTCATTAGGTTAGTTGGTTAAAGTTTGGTTAGTTAGGTTTGCCGTGGTTTTGCTTTCGCCCGAATTGTTCATTCTGACGAAGGTCACGCTTGTTACTTCACCTGCAATTTAACGGGTAATCCGAACCACGCCGCACCAAGGGCGGTCAGAAATTACAAAGTCCTCGCCTGGACTCGATTTCACGACCTCACAATCAGCAGTCCAGCGTCTTAACCACTAGGCTACCCATGGTACCCATTTATCTACCAACCAACTTTTTGTTTTATTGTGTGGAAGGATGAACAGCTGGATTTTTGCTCCGATGGATTCGTAGTCAGCGATGCTGACCACTGTACTACAGAGGCACATAATTAGGCTACATTAGCGAGTACCTCACTATTTAATGTCTTAAAGAAAACAATCTTCAAGCTTTCAGTTTTCGTCCAAAACACTTATCACGCCTTCTTGACTCGATGGTGCTAAAGTTAGGTTAGATTAAATTTGGTTTAGTTAGTTGCTTAAACATATGGATTTTAAAAAAAGCCAGCTCCTCGTTTGGTACGGAGATGCGCGCGCGTGCCCACACACACACACCCACATATAGATATATATATATATATATATATATATATATATAATCAGGAGTCATAGAGCCAGAAAGTTCTATGTCCGCCACTACTTTTACATAAAAAATTGTTTTTTCAGTTAAAAAATTATAATTTCTGCACTGATGACACTTTGACTCCTGGCTTTTGCGCCACCCTATATATATATAATTATATATATATATATATATATATATATATATATATAATATATATATATATAATTACCAATTGACAAGGGCTCGCAAGGAGCCGAAACCGTATTGCGTATTGGTGTTAAGAAATAAAAATTTACGTCTTCCTGAAGAGTGGTTTCCTTATATATATATATATATATATATGTGTGTGTGTGTGTGTGTGTGTGTGAGAGAGAGAGAGAGAGAGAGAGAGGAGAGAAGAGAGAGAGAGAGAGGAGAGAGAGAGAGAGAGAGTACCTATTTGCTTGGCAGCCATGCATACTAATCTTAGACGTGTGAATAAGGTTTGTATTTCCCAGTTATTATAAAGACACAAAGAGCGAATAGGTAAGTTGATGCGCGACATAATAATATATTTTAGATATTACAAATGTGTCTAAATTTGCCAATTACAAAATGCAATCTTTTGGCACAAATTTGCCTTTATAACGTTGCCAAATTCGAAACTTGGCATCGCGATGCGTTATTTTCTTGGTATATTATTATAATATATTATGTTTATGTATTTCGTATATACTAAGGTTACATAAGATTTTATTCGCTCGGGAAACATAAGTATATATTTTTAATTGCCAGAATTATATTAATTTCCTTAAAACCACGTACTATTTATCTATCTTAAATTATCTTGTAAAAAATAATGTTAAGTTTTACGAAATCAAATATGCCTGTCTGTCGTTTGTCATTTATATTACTTGTATTTGGCGACGTCTCAATATCGCGTTCCCGTTAAATCAGCTAGGTTAAGTTACGTTGAATAAAACCCGATCACAAGCTGGATGGGTGACCCACTGACCCTCCTCTGCCTTCAGATGATGTAACGACCTTTAGATGAGTCGAATCCCACGTTACGCCGTACGAAGTGGTTAAACAACCCCAGACATTGTTATTATTATCTGTACAGAAATAAAGTATAGACATGGGGGAAAAAAAAGGTTTGGATTTACGGAAAAACTCAGAGTTTTTGGTCCAGTTTGTGTAGAACAAGCCTAAATTGATATGAACGTATTTATGATTGGAACACGTACATTTGCGATAACTTGGGTAGGAAACACAAACTCGTGGGGCATCTTGCTCCTAAAGAATCATGTGCCCGGACATATAAAGGCGGGGTGTCTGCAATAAAAAATAACGACATGGCACGAAAATGGTATGAAACAGACGATTATTGGATTATGATAATACAGAGCATTTTTGCTTCTACAGGGTGTTCGGAAAGTCACTGTGCACTTATATAATCGGAAAGTGCACAGTGACTTTCCGAACACCCTGTAGTAGTGATGATTCATGTATGGAATCTCGTTAGTACGTCACCTTCTATACACTTCGCAAGACACTACGAGCTGCTTATATTCTGAATAAATGCTTTGTTAACATGGTAAAGCTTTTCCTTCCACTTATTATATTTTATTTAGATTTTCAAAAACTTAACTTTGAACTGAGTTTATAAACGCGGGAAATAAATTAAAATTTTTTTGTATTTACTCTGTTATTAGCGGAGATAATGGTCTTCATTGCGTCTATAAGATTCCTGAGCCGAACGCATGATAGTCAGTATCATCCCACTCAATATCATTAACGTTTCAACGCCCGAGAGTCATCAAATATCGGTGAGTGAGAATCTTGAAGGAGGACAATTCTCAAATCGATTTATTTCCATTTTAGGACAATCTCATTTTCATCTCATTCATTCCCATTTTGGTTCGGGTTAAGTTAAATTTTGTTAATGTTAGGTTAGGTTAATTTAATTGTATTTTTGGTTAGGTTAGGTTAGGTTAAGTTTAGTTACATTAACAAATACTAGCCATTATCATTTCAAGCTTTTACCTCGAATGCGAATTTGAGTGACGTTCTTTCTCAAATGAAGAAACTCTTTCTCAAATCTGGATTTTTCCGTTTGTATATTCTCACTTCCGGACTCAGAATGGGAATGGAATGGGAATGAAGTAAGTAGGAAGTAATCTCTTTGCCTTCTTATATAAATAACCCAGCGCCAAACCATTCATATACATCAAGATGATGTCACGATATATTTAAACTTTCATATTTTATATGGACGTGAAATAATGTTTATTTGTTTATTCACTCCATTAATAAGACCACTTACATTTGTGTAAGACTGAATAATATATCCTGTACGGGTAGTATGTGTGCACACACACACACACACACACACACACACACATATATAAGTATACGCTTCAACTACAATTTAATTAATTAATAAATCTTAAACTTTATTTAGGAGTAAATGAGATCTGTATCTTTAATTCTATATATTATGTAGAAAGGAGGAGTCAAGGGCAGGTGCCCGCAAAAATGTTTCCCTTCATAAGAAAGAGGGAGCCAAAATCAATGTTTCTGAGGCTCACGATGCTTTTTTTTACGTAAATTTTGAAAAAAATTGTGTTGTGTGTAAAATGTGTAGTGAAGAATAGAGGGAGAAGTGTATGTGTGTGTAAGCATGCTGGACTGCTCACCAGGGTAGATGAGACACAGAAAAAGATCAGCTAAAGACGACAGTGACAGGAGAAACGAGAGTTACAGCACTCCCTGTCTCCTGTCTAACGCCCCCCACCCCTCGGAGTACTCCCTGGTCGATCTCGTATTCTTGAAAGTGACAGATATCATAATTGCTCGTATACCTGAACAATCATATCTCTCAACTTGCTTTTATATATATATATATATAACCCCCCCCCCCCCCCCCACATATCACTTGATTTGTTTTGGACCACACGCGTATAAACATGTTGAAGTATATGTTGAAACGTTATATTGTAATGCAATTTATATTATTATTTTCGGTCGAACTGTAAGCCACGATCGTGGCTCAGAGCAATGAAAGGGTTAATGATGCATACCTACTTTAGATAGAAGAAATGGTCTTCAAAACTTCTCTTTTGAGTGAATTGAGACAATAGACGATAATATCTTTATGTAGAGAAGATTGTGAGAACTCTTTATTTTAAATATATATATATATAAGGGGTTCCAAAAAACCTTCGCGCCCCCCCCCCCCCATTTGCAGCTTACATGTTTACTTAAATCGAAATAGTTTTTAGTGATTATAAAAATATATAAAATTCTTTATTTATTGCAGGTATTAAAATTACTCTAGCTGATAAAATGATAATATAATGGCTTCTCAATTAATTGGTGATTCGGAGAGGCAACGTGTGATGGATCGCGTACGAGCAATAACATTTCGGGAAGCTCGTGATGCTGGAGCCACCTTTATAACACGTTCATGGGTTGCCCAAAAGTTGCGAAGAAGTGAGGACTTCGTCAAAAGAAATTGGAATAAAACTTTGGATGAATGTGAAATGGATACAACCAAATCTGGGCGCCCAAATTTGCCACTCTCTCAGGAAACAAAGGGCATCATTGAAAGCGGTACGCGTAAGCGGAAAAACAGCTGTGCTAAACTTTCTAGAGAGATCGAAGTGTTGAGAGGAAAGATCGTTAGTGGTGAGATCATTCGACTGTACCGTCATAGGCAAGGTTTAAAGCCTTGGCATGAACTTCCAAAGCCAAGAAAAACTCAACTTAACATTGATGACAGAATGTGGTTTGCCCATTATCTTGAAGATTGGGATGTGGATGACTTCATGCATTTAGCTGTCTCCGATGAATTTTTGTTTACGTAACACGTCGGCCTGACTATCAAAATGATCGAGTGTGGACCACAACACCAGATGAAATCGATGACAATGAACATTATCGCGAATTATTAAAAAGTCCAGACTGTATTGGTGTGTTTATTTTGTTCACTGCAAAGAAGCTCATGTGGGTGCTGAAGCCAAATGGTCAGAGTTGGGATGGACAGTATTTTCGTGATATTATTCTGTCCCAGCATGTCATTCCTTTTCTAAGAAACCCAAACAATGTTATGGATGTCGATCAGGTCACACTTCTGCACGATAAGGCCCCCTGCTTTAAGGCATTAGCCACCCAACAGTTGTTGCGGAACCATGAGATCGATTTCTTTGGAAATGAAGAATAGCCAGGAAATTCTCCTGACCTGAACGTCTGTGAACGCATTGGATCAGTTATAAAGGACAAGGTTGAATGTCTCTTGTTTCAAGAACCTGCAGCAAATCGATTTTCGAAGGATACAATGACGCAACACATTGAAACTGTTTTAGCAAATTTGCGTAACGATCAAGATCTATTCACGTCACTTTTGGCAAGCTACCCAAAGCGAATTCAGGCTGTCTTGGAAGCCAATGGCGGGAACACGAAGTTTTAATTGTTTCTCATTAAATGCAGAATTAAATTCTCTTTTGTAAGGTATGTTTAGTTTTACTGTACCTCTAATGGTTTACGCCATGGGCGGGGGGGCTAAGGTTTATTGGAGCCCCGTACTTTCTAATTTTTTATTTAATCTCTGAGTTTTACAGTGTTTTACTGTTTTTTTTTATAAACATACAAATACTATTGGTTCTATTTTAACTTGTAGAATCGAGATGCATTTTTGTGACGTTTCCGCTTACGTAAATGTTATTATTGTTTTCGTTTACTGAGTTCCCTCGCAGTCTCCTTTCTACGAATCTGAATTTAATATTTTCAAACATCCCGTGCTTCGGATCCCACGTAAAGCTGTAGGCACCCTCTGTCATATGACTTTAGATGTTGCGAAAAAGGTTAAACAACCACATCATTACATTTTCTTTCAAACATACACATTCCTTTTTTTTTAAAGTCTTGTCTTCCTTTTTTTTAAAGTCTTGTCTTCCTTTTTTTTAAAGTCTTGTCTTCCTTTTTTTAAAGTCTTGTCTTCCTTTTTTTTAATAGCTTGAATTTTTGTTTTTTACTCGTTTCACGAGTCTGTGAAGATGGACCGCCAGTGACATTTTGTCCAATGGTTGTTTTTATATCCATATATTTCTAACTTAATCTATCCTGACCAGACAAACCTTACCTAACTAAACCTAACCTATTAGGATAACGTGACATAACCTGACTTAACTTAACCTAACCTAACCTAATTTAACCATAAAAAGCTTGTTAATAAAACATCAGGGTGGCTGAAATATTGTTAACCCGATCAGAATGGGATATAATATTTGATTAACATCCATACACGTTTATTACGTCGAAATTAATAATCACTGAGGAGGGCCAGAAACTGGTACAGGGTTTAGTCCAACTAATGTTGCCCTAGCGCTAACTAATCATTACCTAGCATCATCGGCAGTCGAACCCCTGACCTCAGTGTCTAAACCTCGCTTATATAGGGAAACGGGGTTACCTACTGAGCCAAGGATGCTGGATTAAAAGATGTTATCTGTTTAATTAAGTTCATTCAGGATATTATTTCCTTCCAGATACATTGAAGAAATTGAATATTTGCATTTAGAATTAAGTTTGATGGAATGCAAAAGCGTTTGAGGATAAATTAAAATATTTTGGCTTGCATTTGAATAGAAGTCTGCGGACGAGTCATTTCTGTAACTTTTCTTGAATACACGTTTATTTTTCCGTAGATTTTAATACTTTTTGGCCAGATTTTTAGCTTTCGTTGGTGTGACACACACACACACACACACACACACACACAGCTATATATATATATATATATAATACTTATAATACTTGGGGTAGTTGAATCTCCTACGCAAAGACAAAGGTCATTTACGGAAAGGATTCGAACCACGAGTCGCTACATCATCTGAATGCGAAGGACGGTTACCAATCCAATTATACTGAACAGCCACAAAAGCGCTTTTATATATATATATATATACATCACAAAAATAAAATGTATGTATTCCCACGCAAATAAGTATAAACAGCCAAATTAATATATATATATATATATATATAATATATATATATATTTTATGTTTAAATGAAATAATGAGTAAGCTAACATTAAACAAATGAATAAATCAAGATACTTAAATAAATTATTTAATAATAATAATAATAATAATAAAAATAATAATAATAATAATAATAATAAAAATTAATAAGTAGAAGCATTGTACAAAGTTTTGTTGTAATATATTTAATAATAAAGTGAACAGAAGGACAGATTTATCTCAGACATTCTACGTTCACACCCTTCAAAATTTTAACTATAAAATCCTCGGTAGAATAACGATGAACAAGTTATCACACTTATCTTTCTTATCTGAAGTTTTTGTCGCAGAAACCAAAGACAATTTTCTGTTTCTTTAAATGTAACTGATAAAGAAAGCGTGTTAATACAAATTACAGATGGGATCAGAATCTTGAGTGTACGTAATCCGATAGTTCAAGTAATATGCAGTATATATATATATATATAATGGTACACCATCATTTACATATGGAAAATGATCGAAAAACTGGTACCAAACCTCAAACTAAACCCAATTATCACCCAAACAATGCTGGAAAATAAGAAAGGCAAAATGTGTAGTGTTCCCAAATTAAACGCCCGATAAGGGACCTCTTCAACACTGAAAGAAAATAGTTTGGTTGTCAGGGGCCAAGATTTTTAACCAGCTTCCAAAGGACATCAAGAATGTCACAGGGGTCAAAGCTGAAGTATTCAAAAGAAGACTAGATGCCTGGCTCAGGACGGTACCAGATGAGTCGGGTGTACCTGGCTATGCGCGATAGAGAGCGCATGAGATCAACTCGTTCCTCCACCAAACCAGGCCTAGAGGCGGGGCCTCCAGCTTGACCTTCGTCTGAAGAGAGACCAACTCACGGAACTGCTACGAGGTTATGAGGTATATATATATATATATATATATTAGTGATGTAGCGGATGTCATTTTTTTCACATCCGCGGATGCGGATGCGGATGAGGATGTTTGATTTCAACATCGCGGATGCGGATGCGGATGTCTACATTTTCGTTATTTTTAGGATATATTCGAGATTTGTTGTGTTTAACGTATAAATAAGTTATTATATAGAGAGAGCTGTAGCTATAATGTAGTATAATTGATTAATTGTACAATAATTGCTGTACTTTTCTCTGAACATATAAAATAATATCAAGCATCTAACTAATATAGAAATCAATTAGTGAATTCGTCTGCAAATAAATTCGTTATATTTTGTTGAGTTTCAGCCACAATTAGAAACCATAATTGTGTTACCAGGATGCGGGACGTGAACCCAACTCAAATGCACCCCACCGACCTCTTTCCCCAACCTCCACCCTTATAGAAAGAGATCTTTAATTAGCGTGATAACTATTTATATTAAGTTTAAAGTTTTATTAGGCATATTTATAAATGAGTAATTAAAATAAAGTAAACTAAGATGTTCATCGTTTAATGTTCAAACTTAATTATAGGAAGGTTATGCTTAAGGAACATTAATTTTTCTGCCTTTTCTGCTGCCAGTCTGTTTCTCTTTTCATCATATATTAATCCAGCACTGCTAAATAATCTCTCGCTTGGTACGTTTGTTGGAGGACAGGCTAAATGTTTCCTTGCAAATTTACTCAAGTATGAATAGATATTCTGCGTATTTTTCCACCAACTTATAAGATTGTCACATGTAGCCAGGCGTTTTTCTTGGTGATTGCTCTCGATCATTTTTACTACATCTTTTGACATCGCGTAGGTCTCGTCATTGCTGCTTGACTCAAGAAACTGAGAGACAGATTCTGTGATAGATTTGCTTGTTGAAGGTGTTGGTTCTGTCACTGAAACTTTTATTCTTTTGGTGGGTGGCGAAGCGACAGATTCAAGAGATTGAAGCTCTTCAACTGCTTTGCCAAGTGATGATTTAACTCGTTCTAATGTACTAGGTGAAAATAACTTAGCTTTGTAACGTGGATCTAAGTAGGTTGCAAGAGAGTAACTTCATACAAGAACAGCCTCTCGTCTTGTCGCTTGCATCACTTTTGCGCACAATGAACTAGTTCTATTAATATAGTAGAATTTGATAATTTCCGCTTATTAATGACATTTTATCTCAACGGTCCACATCCGCACGACATCCGCAGTCCAAAGTGCGGATGCGGGTGCGGATGCGGATGCGAGAAAATGTGCGGATGTTCCGCGGATGCGGATGTGACCTACATCACTAATATATATATATATATATATATATATATATAATAATAATAATAATAATAATAATTATGGCTTTCACTCAAGTAATGTCTGCATAAGAGCATGCATTTAAAACGTTATATTTCACCTTGTTCATTTCAGAAGGTTAGAATTTTTTATTAAATTAATGTCAAAAACGTTTGACATCTGAATAAGTTAAATTTACGATATTTCTATTATCCTTGTCATAATATTTTCCTCCACTTCTCCTATTTTTTGTCGTGTATATATATATATATATATATATATATATATATTATTCGAAATGAGCGCGAAAACTAATGTGTTTTGAGAAAATGGGGAAACGAGGAGAAACAATATACAGGGTGATCCAAAAACATGTTCCCAGAAATAACCTGTTATATATACGGTGTGTGTGTGTGTATATATATATATATATATATATATATATATATATATATATATATAACGTAAAGAACGACGCTTTGTATAGGAGACTTATCCGCGCAAGATGAGAGCGAAAGAACGAAACAATTGAAAAAATGAGGTACCTACCCGGGAATCGAACCCGGGATCTTCCGATTGCCGGTCAGACATGCTAACCAGTACACCATAGACCTCACCCAAACAAATGCTCGTAATTCCTCTACATACGCGCAGAAACCAATGCCCCAAAGGGGCACCTCCCGCATGCCGTAACATTTATACATTATAACTGCAAACACACAGTATAATTAACGTAAAGAACGACGCTTTGTATAGGAGACTTACCGCGCAAGATGAGAGCGAAAGAACGAAACAATTGAAAAAATGAGGTACCTACCCGGGAATCGAACCCGGGATCTTCCGATTGCCGGTCAGACATGCTAACCACTACACCATAAATGTTACGGCATGCGGGAGGTGCCCCTTTGGGGCATTGGTTTCTGCGCGTATGTAGAGGAATTACGAGCATTTGTCTGGGTGAGGCCTATGGTGTAGTGGTTAGCATGTCTGACCGGCAATCGGAAGATCCCGGGTTCGATTCCCGGGTAGGTACCTCATTTTTTCAATTGTTTCGTTCTTTCGCTCTCATCTTGCGCGGCTAAGTCTCCTATACAAAGCGTCGTTCTTTACGTTAATTATACTGCGTGTTTGCAGTTATAATATATATATATATATATATATATATATATACATATATATATATATGTGTATATATATATATATACATATATATATATACACTATATACATATATATATATATTATTTTTTCAGGAATACCTTTTTTGTATTACCCTGTATATATAATATATATATATATATATATGCACCTTTGGTTAGCTTCCGCCCGAATTGTTCATTCTGACGAAGGTCAAGCTTTTCACTCCACCTTAGACCTACAGTTTAATGTGGAATCCGAACCACGCCCCATCAGCAGCCCAGCGTCTTAACCACTAGGCCACCTAGGGTACCCATTTATCTACCAACCACTTTCTTTATTGTGTGGAAGGATAAACAGCTGGGTTTTGCTGCGCGCCGGCTGCCGTCGGGTCTCGAACCCGGGGCCGATAGTTTCGTAGTCAGCGACGCTAACCACTAGACCACCGAGGCGCCTTATAATATATATATATATATATATATATTGAAAATTATGCGTAATGGCAATAATAATGACGAACTTTGTCACGAAAAAACTATAAAATAAAAATTATACTGACGTTTCGCTGTATATCTGAATGAATACACCTCATCATCAGTGCCAAGATGAATGTACTCATTATTACATCACTAGGGATGGCAATATGGTTTTATCCTCAGGCTTAGTTTTTTTTATATTAAACCTAATATGTCCAGGTACTTTTAATACAAAATAACTTTCATAATATATATATATATATATATATATATATATATATATATATATATATATATATATATATATATATATATATATATATATATACTTTACTTAATGCCAAACAAATTTTCTATCAGTATAATAGTGTCTGAATTGGCTGTACCCAGTAAGAATTACATTAATTAAGTAAGTACTTAAATAATTACATTAATGCTTTGAACTCAATGATGAACATTTTGAAGATTTATGCCGTGGCTTCAGAAATAAAGGAGAGACATTTCTCCATTGGATTTCGGAGTTTCAACGTATTTTCCCTTCGGGTGATAGAGAGACATTTCGGATACTGTATAAACTGTAATGATGATTATTTAACCGTTCATAAATGTTCATGAATGTATAAATTTTCATTTATATATTAATTTATTCATATATTCACTTATTATACATTCATAGTGCTTTGAAATGAATGGCGAATGTATTGCACATTTGTGATATGGTTCCATGCGTAAATGCATGTTATTTCTTATCGGTTCACGAGTTTCAAATGTGTTATGTTTAGTTATACATATTGAATAGGAGTAATGAACTTGACTGTGGATATGTAAACAGATTATTGAACGGTGGTTTATAAAAAATAAGTTAAAGCACTGTTTACGTAAAAATTATTTTCACCTCCAAAGGAATTTCCCATAACCAACCACCTGCTGAGCTGAAATATATATTTCCTTATACGAGTTAGGTTGGTTGTTAAGTATTATTATTATTATTACTAACTGCGTCGTGCTATTTTGAGGATGCTACTGCAGGGAAACTTTTCCTTGGCACACTTTGGCATCGCTAGGGGCATCGTTTATCTGTATTATTATCTATATATTAGCTAATTTAGCTATTCATTTTTTTGTACTTCGCTTGTGGTTTCTCGGTAAGATATAGAATGTGGAATTTCTTCCGGAATTCAAAGATGAATGTAATCGACGCATTAAAAGAACGACAAGGGAGGTTTTAAGTTGCGATATATCATAGAAGACCACATTTTTTAGTGGATTTATTCGCAATTTTTTAAAACACACACACACACACACACACACACACACACACACACACACACACACACACACACACACACTGTATAAATACAGTACAGTATATCATTATTTGTGTCAACTATAAAAAATACATACGATAAGACGATATCTAAAACTACTTCTTATGCATATCTTCAGTACATACCCAATCATACCCAATCATCTGTACTACTTCTCACGTGCTAACATTTAACATTACCTTTTTTCATAAACTGTTTGGACTCCAAACAAACACAAATGATCTTAAATATTCTCTTACGTGCTCTCTACTTTGTTTACAAACGTCACTGGGAAAACATTTATTGATTGGAATTTTGGCATACTATACACGGGTACAGAATAATACCCAGATTCAGTACCCCACACGAGCTATTGCTGGGGGGAGGGGAGAACCGGGTAATTTTGTGAAACATTAAATTTATTTGTCTTTAGTTTGCGTGCATGTTTGGGTCGGAAAAGTTTGGTGTCATTTATATGTTATTGTTATTATATATATATATATATATATATATATATATATATATATATATATATATACGTTCAACCTTTCAGATGTTCCGTGCGATGATTCCTCATTTCACGAACGTCAAACTTGTTGCCCCTCCTCTTGAGTTGGCATGGTGAAGTAGAGAGTTGGTTTCTTGTGCTCTTCACCTCACACAGCCAGGTACTCCCGGCTCATCTGGAATTGTTCTGAGCCAGGCGCATATATATATATATATATATATATATTATATATATATATATATATACATATATATATACACACCTTTGTTTTTCTTTCGCCCGAATTGTTCATTTCGACGAAGGTTACATTTATTGCTCTATCTTAGACCAACATTTTAACGTGGAATTCGAACTGCGAACCCACCCTGGGTGGTCAGAAATTCCAAAGCCCTCTCCCGGACTCTATGCCTGCCGTCGCCGGGAATTGAACCTGGGGTTGGTGGATTCGTAATCAGCGATTTTAACCATTACACCAACTAGGCGCATTAACTCTTTATATATATATATATATATATATATATATATATATATAATATATATATATATATATATATATATATATATAAACTCAACAAACAAACACACACACACACACACACACACAAATATACAGGGCGTCCCAAAAAAATGTATACACACTTTAAATAATTATAAAGGCAGTGTTTATTAAAATACATTTCATTTTCAAAATGTAATAGAATCTACAGACATTATTTAATTGTTTTGTCAACGCCTGTTTTCAAACTGACGTCCGTTCTGGTCCAGGCACTGCTGATAACGCGAAGCAATGGAATCGCAAACATCACGAAACATTTCGTTTGGTATTTGTGTGCATTCTCGTTCAATGGCTGCTCTCAATTCAGCGACTGTTGCAGGTTTTATAGCGTAGACTTTGTCTTTTAAGTATCCCCATAAAAAAAAGTCTAGTGGTGTGAGGTCTGGTGAACGCGGAGGGTATTCTACGAAACCCTTCGTCCAATCCACATCCACATCGTGCCAAGTACCACTCGCAATACTCCACTCTTCGGTCCGGATCATCTTCATTAATAGCATGGACTAATCTTGGAATGTAACTTTTCCATTGACAGCGCTTCAAAATGCGTTGGACAGACGATTCTGAAATTCCTACCTCACGACTCGCTTGCCGCACAGATTTTCTTGGACTTTGGTGATACGTTTCCAGTACTCTTTCTTGCTTTGTGGGGCTTGTCGATGTCCGTGGTCTTCCGGAACGCTTCTTGTGGATATTCTGAACAGTTCCATCGGCTTCAAACTTATCTCTAATTCGAGTGATGGTAAGTCGCGTTGGTGGATCTGTTTGAAACTCCCTCCTAAACTGTCTTTGCACTTCAACTGCGTTTTCACACTTCCAGTAGCATTTTAGAATGAATTTCCTTTGTTCAAAGCTTAGTCTGACTGCCATTATTAATTCTAATGGGTTTAACTTGGAAAGAAAGAAACATCAATTGAGCTATCAGCTGTTAAAGTGTGTATACATTTTTTTGGGACGCCCTGTATATACAAGACACCACTGCACGAAACACGTGCAGCAAATATACGAGTATATGTTATATCTGTCACTTTCTAGAATGCGACATCAAAACACACACACACACACACACACACACACACACACAGAGCAGAGAACATAGAATGAAGGATCTTTAGACGGACAAATGACGCAACTAGGTAAAGCACACAGACTGATGATATGCATCACAATTTACAGAATAACGGAATTTTCAGTTAGGCGTTCGAAAGTGTGGAATACGAATGGTTTCTTTCTTGTACGCAAATTTCCCATTCTATTATCGAACTCATAAAACTCTCTCCAAGACAGCTTCCGAGTGCTCGCCTAAACATCCGCTAAGGTGCCTTTTATTTCTCGGAATCGCTCCCTCAGAGGTTTGGCCTATTTGACTTTTGGCATAATTTAGCATTTTTGTCATATTTGCATCGTATGGCATTACCTTTTTTAGCTGTTGGCACTGACTCTTCAGAGACAATTAGGAATATAAATGTTGTGAATGAAAATTCTTTGAAAAAAAAAAAAGAAGGTATTCTGAATTAATGCCTCGTTTAAATATATTAGTTTGTTAATGGAGAAACATATTGTAATTGAGTGATTAACGAGTGTATATATATATATATATATATATATATATATATATATATATATATATATATAATATATATATATGTGTGTGTGTGTGTGTGTATATATATATATATATATATATATATATATATATATATATATATATATATATATATATGAGTGTGTGTGTGTGTGTGTGTGTATATATATATATATATAATGTTTGGGGCAGTTTAACCATCTTAGTAACGACAGAGAACATATGATGAAAGGGATCTAAAGCTTTATGTGGGATCAGTACCGTGGGTCAGTACATTACATCTGAACGCGGAAGATAGTCACCACCCACCTACTGAACAGACCGAACGTCGTTTAACTCCGCTGATCTAACGAGAAGTGGAATTGCTATTTGGCCACGCCGTTGCCATATATATTTGGTTATAATTCGATGGAAAATATTTCCATGACAAAATGATTCGTCATAAAATTTCTCGAACAAAATTGCCCGTCTTTACCTATAATAATAATTTCCTTAAATAATAAACAAGTCATCTTTAAAATATCTAGACTCTAAAGGGAGCCAAATCATGTCTATCTGCTTTGCTCATTGTATAAATTACATCTATATATAGTCCAAAGATTGACAGGATTTACAGTAATGCTCATAAGTATTCGTACGGAGAAATATTTCGGTTATATTCGTCCTTATCTTTTGTACCATACATAAGGATAGGTATGAAAAGTTTAACGTTCGTTTGAAAAAAAATTTAACAAGTAAAAAATTAGTTTAATTCCAACGTATAATGTAAAATATCAAACAATTTGAAGGAAATAAAGAAAAATTAAAATTCAAAAGTTTTTGTACATTTCTTTACAAAATTATTTAATACTTTGTGTATCCAATTTTTGCTTGAATGACTCCAGTGATTCGTTTTGGGTATTTTTCTGAAAGGTTTCGACACTTCTCAGTGGAAATTTTAGCTCATTCTTCTAAAGTAAATTGTTGCAGTTCATTCAGATTCGAAGGGTTTCTCTTGCGGACAGCTTTTTTCAAATCAAACCATAAATTCTCAATTAAATTCAGATCTGGGCTTTGACTGGGCCACTCGAGAAGCTGGAAATTCTTTTGTTGAAGACATTTCATGGTGCTCTTACTTTTATATTTTGGATCTTGTTACAGTACCCAACTGCGACTCATTTACAACTTTCGAACTGAAGGCAATACATTTTTTCTAAAATTTCCTAATATTTCTTCGAATTCAAGATTTCATTGATGAAAACAAGCTTTCCTGGACCAAAACCACAAAAGATTTTCTTCATGCAACTCTTCCATGCAGACCATTCTTTCCCAATGTACGACGTACGGTAGAGGGATGGACATCGATCTCAGACAGTCTTATTGTTTGGCAAATGTCACCTGCAGTCAATCGATAATTCTCAGCAGTCATTCTTCCAATCCAAATAGCTGTACGTTCTGAAATCTTGCAAGGTCGTCCACACTTTGGTAAAGTTTTGATTGTTCGAAAACCTTTCCATTTCTTTATAACTGCAGCAACCGTCGGAAATGGAATTTGAATTTCCTCTCCTATCTTCCTATAACTCTTTCCAGAATCGTGTGTAGCAATAACAGATCTCTTAACATCTGTAGAGAGATCTTTACCACGACGACCCATTTCTTACTAATGGCTTGTACACTGTAGGGTGGATCGATTTTACATTTTTTTCGATTTCCATATTCTAATAGAGACAAAAACTTGCGCATGCATGAGAAAATAGCCTCTGCAAAATCTTAGCTTAATAGGTAATCATCTTCTGCCCCCGGCAGAAGATGAAAATCATATTTTAGTAGTCAAAAACGTATTTTTAAACCCTAGCCTAGAGTCATAAAATTTTGCGTGTGTGTTATTTCATGCCTAAGCAACGATATAAATGCTATGGGAAATATATAAATGCATTATTTAAGACAAAGAGCCGATCTGAAAATATGTATATTATACATATTTTCAGATCGGATCGGCTCTTTGTCTTAAATAATGCATTTATATATTTCCCATAGCATTTATATCGTTGCTTAGGCATGAAATAACACACACGCAAAATTTTATGACTCTAGGCTAGGGTTTAAAAATACGTTTTTGACTACTAAAATATGATTTTTATCGCTCTGCCGGGGGCAGAAGATGATTACTTATTAAGCTAAGATTTTGCAGAGGCTATTTTCTCATGCATGCGCAAGTTTTTGTCTCTATTAGAATATGGAAATCGAAAAAAATGTAAAATCGATCCACTCTATAATGTACAGTCATCCGTCTTCCATGAAGATTCACAGAGAAAATTCTAAAATTCAGAATGGCCAAGTGTCTCATCAATAAACAGTTAACTACTAATAAAATTTTTAAATTCTTCAAGCCTAAAATGGACACACAAAGTATAAAATAATTTTGGAAGTAACTGTATGAAAACTTTTGCATCTTAACATTTTTTTTTTTTAATTTTCTTCAAATTCTTTGATGCTTTACGATATACGTCGGAATTGAACTAAATTTTTTATCTGTTAAATTTTTCCAAACGAAGAGTAAACTTTTCATAACTATCTTATGCATAGTACAAAATATAAGAACAACTATAACTGAAATATTTCTTGACCTTTTGTGTACAGGGTGGGCCGTAAGTTTCCATACATAGGAAAATTTAAATTATGGTCTTCACGTGCGTCGGTATTTGGATCAGCAGTTTCCGTTTGCTTGGATTGGTCGGCGTGGTCCTGTGGAGTGGCCTCCCAGATCCCCAGATCTCACCCCCCTTGATTTCTATCTTTGGGGGCACTTGAAGGCCATGGTGTATCAGGAAAAGATACGAGACATAAATCATCTAAAGGAACGTATCACCAACGCCATTACAAGCATAACGTCAACTGTGCTAATGCGTGTTCATCAACAGTGGGGAACACGTATTGAAATGTGTTTTCAAAACAATGGCAACCATGTAGAGCATATTATATAAATAAAAATGGTTGTCCATAACAAAATGTTTATTTTTCCTATGTATGGAAACTTACGGCCCACCCTGTATTACAGTACACCTAGTTATTCCCTGACAAAGTGTACTATTGAATACACGAAAAGCCTTGGAATCGTTTTTCATTTTGCTTTGTGGGTATGAATCATTTACTTATTTCACGTGATTAACTGTGAAATTCATCTTATATACTGTATATAAGATACAACTGAGAATATATATATATATATTATATATGGGATGAATTTCACAATAAAACACGTGAAATGAATAAATGCTGCAAATCCACAAGGTTTGCAGCATATATATATATATATATATATATATATATATTATATATATATATATACAGTATAATGCGATGAATTTCACAATTAAACACGTGAAATGAATGAATGATACGAAC
Source organism: Bathynomus jamesi (assembly GCA_023014485.1). Lineage (NCBI taxonomy): Eukaryota > Metazoa > Arthropoda > Malacostraca > Isopoda > Cirolanidae > Bathynomus > Bathynomus jamesi. Next base: position 72,768 of record JAJOZX010011430.1, read on the forward strand.
CCACAAGGAAAAAGTCCTTGGAATCATTTTTATTTTTCCTTGTGGGTTTGCATCATACAGTGTATATATTATGTGTGCTTCTGTCTGTGCGCTTGTGTGGGACGTATTTTATGTGCATAAAATGCAAGTATATATGAAATTATTCTGACTCATCCTAAATTTTTTAGTCCGGGGGAGGAGGGGGTGGAAAGCGGGGGAAGAACTGTTGTTAGTTCAGTTTCTCAAAAATATTTATATAAAAACTAAGAAAAGCTTCACCATCAGTTAAAAGCCGTCTTATGATTTTAACGCGTTCATAATATAAGAGTATGGTAACCAATTAGGGGTTGACAAAAATTATAGTCATAACTTAGGTTTATAAATAAACTTGCAACGCTATGAATGATAAGAGAAATTACACTAGGTTAGGTTCAGTTGGTTTAGGTTAGGATAAGTTAGGTTAGCAGGATTTGAAAAACAAAACTAGAAATGCTGACGTCAGAATTTGATAATATAAAGGAGTGTGTGTGTGTGTGTGTGTGTGTGTGAGAGAGAGAAAGAGAGAGAGAGAGAGAGAGAGAGAGAGAGAGAGAGAGATACGTCAAAACATCCAACTATCTTAACTCTGTATAATGCATAATTTTCCCCTATACCCTATACTCCAAATACAATTAGATTTTTGCTTTACTTTGCGGTGCATCATAAAAATCCATCATTTTCTCTCTCAGAGATTGCCGCTCCTTCTCATTGTATATATTTGAGAAATTCCATTTATCACATCGCATTTCGATAGAGAAAATACATTTATAAACTTGTCGTCTTCATACAAATACGGCAGAGAGAATAAAAGTCAAATGAATAGCTTTGAGTAAATCAATTAAAAGGGGATATACAGAGAGAGAGAGAGAGAGAATTATTCCTTTATTCTTTTAGTTTTTGTACTAACTTGCATATTTCTTCCGAAAAAAAACAAGTTTTTCAAGGAAGCTTTCAATGCATGTTGTAATGTAATACACACAGACACACACACACACACACACACACATATATGCATATAACTGCAATGACCGCGCAGTTATATATATATATATATATATATATATATATATATATATATATATATATATATATATATATTATATATATATATATATATATATATATATATATATAAAATAATTCAATTAATCATTGCATCATATAGTGCAAATATATATATATTTGCATGTCAGGATGGCCAAGTGCTCTAAGGCGCCAGACTCAAGGTAACTTCTCTGCTCTGCAGAGTTTAGAGATCTCTGGTCCTGTCTGAGGGCGTGGGTTCGAATCCCACTTCTGACACAAATTTATGCCTCGGTGGTGTAGTGGTTAGCGTTGCTGACTACGAATCCATCGGCCCCGGAATTGAGACCCGGTGACGGCAGCGCGCGCAGAAAAACCCAGCTGTTCATCCTTCCACATAATAAGAAAGTGGTTGGTAGATAAATGGGTACCCTGGGTGGTCTAGTGGTTAAGACGATGAGCTGCTGGTGGGGCGTGGTTCGGATTCCACGTTAAACTGTAGGTCTAAGGTGGCGTGAAAAGCTTGACCTTCGTTAGAATGAACATTTGGGCGGAAGCTAACCAAAGGTTACCGAAGGTTATATTATATATAAAACGCAATCAATCATTGCATCATGTAGTGCAATATATATATATATATTTTTTTTAATATTTTTTTTGGAGAGAGAGAGAGAGAGAGAGAGAGTATACCAATGAATGAAAGAAAACACGCACGGACATAAACAAAATGAAAGTAAGATGATAGAGTAAATGCCTATTTGCAAAATAAGAAAAATGACTGCACGTGACCAGACGTCTGTCTTTGGAACTTTAATAGAATGTATTTATATATATTACTCAGTGAAAAGCAATCTGCGGCTTTCGAATGAATTTATGGAAATCAACACGCATAATATCGAATATCAATCTTGAAGCATGAATCAGTTTATTAAACAACTCTTTCCATTTTACGTGCATCGACATAATGTAAGTTTATTTTATGCAGGTCATTTTCTTGAAAAGCTACTTAAATCAGTATAGTGCACCCCTCCCCCCCCCCACACACACACATACATCTACTGAAATATCTTTAGGTAAGATGTAGTTTATTGTGTCAAATTGTACATAAAATACATTTTTTAAATATATATTAACTAATGAACAAATGATAGTAAACGTTGCAATTATATCAAAATGCTAAAGCATGTTCAAATACCCTTGGCATGAGTCATGATTTTGGTATGCTATTTAATATGAAACGTTGCAACATAAAATACCGTTATGTATACGGTATGGTAGATTTATCACTTCTATTTAAAATAAGCTACTTTAATCCTTACGTTTACATAGTATAGTGATGCAATGCTGCGCAATTTCTCATTTTGTAATGTCCTTTCAATAAAAAATACGTTTATTAGCCATATTCCTTTTAAAGTTTTATTTCAATTATAATTATTTAAGTTTGTTATCATTCATTATACTAATAAATAATTAAAGTTTCCAATAATATTTATCAGTGCACAGTTATGCAAAAACTAAAGAAATGCAGTTTCTGTTAATCCTGGAAGTTGTGCGTAATGAAATTTTACATGTCACATCGTAAAAATTTATTAGCTGGCAACTATATTTGATAGAGTTGTCGCGTACGTATGTACTTAACAAAATTTACAGTTTAGCCTCCAACACAATTCATACAACAATTCTTAAAACATCACTTACATGCAACAATAATTAATCAACATTTATTATGACTCTTCAGCGTAAAATATGACGAATAAAGTAACATTATACTACAGATTAGAGCTGAAATATATATTATTGCTTGGCAACTTTTCGTGGTGAAGTATGACGTCATTGATAGAAAAAAAGAGGTTAACAGCAAATGTAGGTAATGACGTAAAATCAGGAGAAATGCTGGAGTGGCAGATGTAAAAGTACCAATTTCTAACTTTCATTTAATGTTTAGCCAATTTTATTTAAATATTTAATAAAGTATTATCAATATAGATTTTAATTATTACATTTAAACTAAGAAATTAAAAATGTAATAGATAAGAGATGTCATACAAAGCTGATATATGGCATTTGCGTATGTCCTTGACACTGAAAATTTTAAATAACCGTTATCCCACTGAAAGTGAGAGTAATTTTGAGTCAGTTCAATTGATGCCATGAATTGCAATAAAATTAATACAAACTTAAAGCTGTTTATTTAGATAACATAAATATATCACGTAAAAATAACTGTTACATTTGTCATTAAGTGTTTAACGGGAGTTTGTTGAAAAATAAAGGCATTAGATTACATAAATAAATATCATGTACTAAATCTTAATTGTTAAGAACAGTTGGGTTACCAACTACACTATGACAGTTGCAATATCGTTTCAGTCACTTTTAGTCTTGATTTCTAATTTACGAAGATAGTTATGGCAAAGAATTATATTATAGATAAGTGATTTTAGTAAATTAATATCACCCGTTCACTTTAACATGATATTTTATGAAATTTTCAATACATCTTTAACATAAATTTTATGGTAAATATTTCTAGGAACTGTTTTATGAATCATTTTTTAAAATAAAAAAGTTTTCCCATTTATACTTAAATTTAACATAATTAACGGGAAAAAAGCTTCTAAATATGATGACGCTATTGGAAAAGTATATTATGAAAGCAGTTTTCAACAGAAAACATATTTTGAAGGATTTTAAGAAAATCTTTAATTTATAATATATATATATATATATATATATATATATGGGCTACGTCGTGGCCAATGTCGTAATACCGCTTCCCGGAGATCAGCGAAGTTAAGTGACATTTGGTCTGGGTAGTAGTTAGATGGGAGACTTTCCTCTGCGCCCAGATTATGTAGCGACCCGTGGTTCGGATCCCACGTAAAGCTGTAGGTCCCCTCCGTCATTCAATTATATTAAAACAAAAAATTTAAAGGACAAATAAAACAATTCATTCTATGGGATATAATGCCCGGTTAGGTTGATTGAATGCCCGGTTAGGTCAACTATATGCCCTTGACGATTGGTTAGGTTAAGTTGTGATATTTTCGTTAAAACTAACGAAAATATTACAACTTAACCTCAAACCTTAGCCTAAAATTTCAGATATTCCGCGTAATACCTGTGACCCTTAACATAGATAATACGCATTACTAACCTAACCACCTAACTAATCGAATCACCCTAATTTAACCTAACCTAACCTTACCACCCTAATTTAACCTAACCTAACCTTACCACCCTAATTTGACCTAACCTAACTACCACCCTAATTTAACCTAACCTTACCACCCTAATTTAACCTAATCTAACCTTCACGAAGTCATTAATCGCTTAATCGAGTTATGCGAAATGCCTGAAGATTTTAGGCATTACGTGAAAAAACTTAACATTTGTTCGGCTCACCCTGTTTGGGATTGTCTGTAGAGGAGCGGCAGCAGTGTGGGAAGAATCGTCTAGCCAACTGTCAAAATACTTTAGTTAAAAACAAATGAGACCCCTCGTATTTAGTCTTCATTTGTTTTTTAAGAACAAATATCCAATATGTTAATAATAACATACTGAAATATAATTAACAAAATAGTTTACAATGTTAAATTAAAAAGTTCGATTCTGTTTATATGTTTCGGATTCTTACTGTTTATCCTATATCATAACCACTGTACTGTAACAAAACAACCGTGACTCAACTGTTACTGTTTTTTTTTTTTACCGTGGGTTGATACTTTTAAAATAAAAAATATAATAAACTTGTTAATTTTCAGTGGGAATTTTTTTTTTATTTGAATGAGTTGCCACATTGCTGTTAATATTTACTTTCTTTGAAAGAAATCATTATATTATATTATATTATATTATATTATATTAAAGGTCATTTCAGAATAAGATATTGTTGCTAGAAATTATCGCTTTAATTTTTCCCAATTAGATAAAATATAAGACAGTACTTATTAAAATAATTAATGAGGAGTGCTTCGATTTGAAGAAATATAAGAGGAGCAATTCCCTTCTTAACCCGCTTGTAGTTACGTGACTCGTATCACTGTGGGTGATACGAGTCACGAATCTCCTACATCCTGTCTCCTACATAAATCCTCACTCGCTTTGGAGTTCTATTCAGCTGTTGTTGTGCGCGTATGCACAGACAACGCCAGCAAAGTAGTTTTATTGAAGCATATATATATATATATATATATATATTATATATATATATATATATATATATATATATATCACTCGTACATAAAGAAAGGAAACATCTATGGTAATAATAATAATAATAATAATATTAATAATAATAATAATAACATGCAGTTTCTGGGTTTCTGTCTGGCCGGCGTTTTTCTCGGAAACTGCTCAACGTAGCATACATATCCGTACACCTCTGTTCTGGGAGAATCCGAAAGATATTTATTTTTTCGTTCGCACACGCATTCCCACACGCGTCCCCAGACGCACGTGCGCAACTTTTAAACGAAGCCAGATAGAGAAAAGATTCATAGAAAAAAAAATGTTCCTTTTGGCCTGCTTAGGTGAAAGGGGTGTGTGGAGGTGGTGGGGGGGCATGTGGGAAACTCCAACCCGTCATTTTTTTGAGTTTACTAAACCTGTTTTTTTTAACACATGGACAGCTTTATGTAGCTTTTTCTAGAGTGAGAAATTTTGATTATGTTAAAGTCTTTGGTGAAAGAATAAGTAGAAATCCTCTATTTTAAGAAGTAATTTCGCAATAAAGATACTAATTTGACCGCAAATGTTTTGTGGGTCTCTGTTGGTTACATGATAACTAGAAGGATTTATTCCATACTTTTTTTATCTTTTTAGAAGACGCTACAAAATCATGTAACAAAATTAAGTTCATAAATTTTTTAACCTCTGGTTAACCTTTGGTTTGGTTTTCTCGCGAATTGTTCATCCTGACGAAGGTCAAGCTTGTCACTCCACCTTAGCTCCAAATAATGATTTTTAATCATGATTTTTTTTTATTCTCGTTCTGTCCTACTCGGATAATTTGTATTTGTTATCGAGAAATTATAGTATAATGTAATAGTAACCCCAAACAAAATAAGTGATTCGAATTGGCTTCAATGATAACTTAAATAAAAGCTTGTACGACAGTTATTTAAGAGATGTTTAAAAGTATTTTAACATGTTTGAAAAATACCTTCGCTTAAATACAATAATCTGAATTGTTACATCACCATAATTGAACTTAAAGAAATTATTGTTTTTATTTGTTAATTAACAATAATTTTCTACCTTTATTCTTCAACCATAAACTATAATTGGTTGGTAGATAAATGGGTACCCTGGGTAGCCTAGTGGTTAGAACGCTGGGCAGCTGGTGGAGCATGGCTCGGATTTCACGTTAAACTGTATGTCTAAGGTGGAGTGACAAGCTTGACTTTCGTCAGAATGAACAATTCGGGCAGAAGCAAAACTAAGATTAACCAAAGTTAAAATTAAAAAAAAAAATTATTTTGCGCAAAGCAAATCCAGAACATTTCACCATTAAAATTTTACTTCATTATTTCAGATCCAAGACTGTGGAACGCAGAAGAAGTTGAGACGTGGGTTAAGTGGGCCAAGAAAGAATTCAAACTCAAACGTTCCTTCGATATATCTGCTCTTCCCCGAACAGGTAAGCTTAAGGTATATAAAACTTGTATATTCAAGCGCTATTATTACCTTATCTGCTTACAGTCCACCCCTCAGAATGGATAAAATAAATTCTAAAAGTTGGTAATTTTGGAGTACTTTAAAAAATACGTTATTATTTATGACTAAATTGTACTCTTGGCACCTAACATACGTCTGCTGTTTTATGTATATACATATATGGATAAGTTATATAAATACAGTGTATTTTTAAAAATAATATTCCTGTTAAATTAACAATTATTTGGTGTAGAAAACAAACAGGAAATTGCGCTAACAACTTATTTTTAATATTTTTTTTTCCTATTTCGAAATTGAGAAGATCGTATTGTATTTTCCGAAACAAAGTATAGTATGCTTTCTTCTGTAATGTTCAAAAGATTCATTCGGAGATACAACAATGCTGAGATTTTATATCGTTTAATTATATTATAAATTATTATCTAATTTCTAACACTTCTTGTTGGACCAAATTCGAGTTAATGTTAAATTTAGAATCAGTTCCTTGTAGTTCATTTGATATTATCTTTTAAACCGCTCAAGTACCATTTTGTTTATATGATTGAATACAATATTCCCAACCTGATTTGGAAGATACATTGTATCACCTATAATCCTAGGATTGTTTTAGACCTACTTACCTTCATTGTATGTTGTTGTTAGCCGCGTTAAGCTGTCGCACGCTGTCGGAATGCGTGTTAAGCTGTCGCTTCTTTGAATGAATGGAGGTTAGACCTTGAACAGAAAGCTATTATGAGGCATTAGGCATTACCTCACTTACAGTTATTACACGGTCATCGAACAGGTTCCGAATTGTGTAACACATCCGCAAGGGAACTAAAGAGACGAGTTGGGAAGAAAGCCGGAAGAATTTTGTCCCAGTACTTGGATTGGTCCCTTCAGAAGTACGGAGAGAATTTGCCTACCGATCACGACGGCTCCAGCAGCCGACATTCTAACGACGCCGAAAATGACGATAAAGAAGACGAAACGGACGAAAACGATGAAGAAACGGACGAGGAAGACGGTAGAGTAGTAGTATTTTTTCATCGTCATTATAAAGTTCCGCATTACAACCACTTAATTTTTACGCATACTCTTACGGGGATCTCTTTTTAGCCTTGTTAAAGTGCAGAATAATGAAGGGTCAGGCGCGTACCGGTATTTCATGGAAGTTATAATTCATCAACTTCAATGTATCACACTGAACACGAATATGCGCGTTATCTTTCTCCTTTACGCTTGTTTTTTTTTTTTCTTAAGAAGACAAAGGTCATGTTTTTATGCTCTTAATCACATATTCGAAACGCCCTCGAAAGCAAATTCCAACGATCCAACCAGTCATTAAAATGATAAATTACGTAGGGGGACTGGGGAGACTATATACTGTATAATGATTGTGGCCAGTAATTCACCTGTTGTTGAACAGTGTTAAAGTGGCATAATACCAGTACCAAAATTAGTTTATTATGACAATATTACCCACTTTATTCGTAACTTTAATTTCATTATTCAAATGACGGTTGAGGATCGACTTGCTGTCGACCCCTCTGCAGCATCCTGCCTCATTTGAGGGATTTGGTTGGCGAGAAAATTGTTTTCCACTATTATCCTATCCTCGTAGCTACGTATGCAAAGCTGTAAAATTTCCGCGAGTGTATATTTACTATTAAGAGAGAGTAAGTTTCCTTACTTAATTAGAGAGGATATTAAGCTTTCAAACGATAACAATTCTTTGGAAAATTAACTTTCACTCAACTATAATGCATCGTGCATTCATTCACATATTAAATATAATTTAAGCATTTTCATTTTTTTGTTTTTATGGTAAAAGCTGAAAATAATTATATATTTAATGTAGATTTTCATAAATAAATATTAATTATTAAGCAAACACCCGAACCAAAGTGTTTTAAACGGTTATTTCTGTAATAGTTATAAATATTACAAGAATCAATTGTAAAAGGCTAATATAACCAATTACATCCTAACGTGACATATATGTCACAACATAAAAGTTTTTGGATCACATGAAGATCAGAGCCCCCAGCCTTCTTTAGTTAGCCTTATAGGCTAACTAACAAAATATTACGACCTAACCTAACCAATCATTAGGTCAACTGTATGGCCTTGACGATTGGTTAGGTTAGGTCGTAATATTTTTGTTAGTTAGCCTTATAAAGCTAACTGAAGAAGGCTGGGGGCCCTGATCTTCAGGTGAACCAAGTTTTTGAATATGCAGCTGTCACTGATCAATGCGAAATGTTGTTTTAATATTTATTCTTATATATTCATTTGAATAACTTGCATTGTGTGATTAAATTAAGCGTATTTGTTTTTAACTGTAGTTTAATTAACCCAATAATTATTAAAAAAAACATAAATTGAAAGAAAAACATTTGAGCTTTAACTGGTTAAGATAACAAATTGCGCGTATATTCAACCCAAATGTTTTAGTACAGTACACTCACTCGGATAGTTAAGCGTCTCGTGGTCTAGTAGTTAGAGCGCTTGGTCCTGTTGGCTCGTTACTCTCGGGTCGCTAGTTCAAATACCAGAACTGGCAAGGTGTTCATACATCTTAATTCCACGAAGTTGCGGCGGGCTGGCCAAAATCCCCGGTAATGAATGGGGAAAGTAAACGTGTTAAAGAGTACATATTAAAATGAATGCGAAAAGGTATACAGACAAAACTCTCATCATACGTTAACGTCTCAGACGGAACCGAGTGAGTAACCATCCATTTGCAATAAATTAACTCTTTACAACACAAAAGCAGCGAGTTTTTTTTTTTTTTCCAAATTAGGACTGGACTATCCTACTTTCATGAGTTGCTTTAATTCGAAAAAAAGAGCTCAGTACACTCTTTCAGGAAGTTTTATTGGCTATGAATGGCGAGTGAAATGAGCTCTCTCAACTTAGTTCTGTATATATTATATATATATTTTTTTTGGGGGGGGGGGGGGGTTAACCTCCTTCGCAACATCTAAGGTCATATGACGGAGGGGACCTAAGCTTTATGTGGGATCCCAAC
>JAJOZX010011430.1:85000-113628 GCA_023014485.1 Bathynomus jamesi
GAATCGAAACGTCGTGTAAATAATTAGAAGAAAAAAGACAGAAATTTTAAGTATTTATTTCAGGTTCGATAATAGTAACGTAATATATTGATATTATAATACAAGGTAGGCCAAAAAAGAAAAATTCCACCACTTGATATATATCTATAAACGTTGACAGAAAAGGGTAACATTTTTTTTTTCGACCCACCCTGTATAAGGGGTGTCCATAAATTACCATTATAAATTCAATTCAATTCAAATTCGCTTTGTAAAAATAATTTATGGACACTTTGTAGTATGTTAAAAGTGACGTAGCTGCAAGGGTCAATTGCATTTTGTTAGTCTGTATCTTTAGTAAACTGTTTATCAGGTCTGTTTGTTGCAGGTGCACTGACATAAAATTAGTTGCTGGGGGTTTCTCGTTCTTAAACTCAAGCCATATATGATGTATATATGTACAGTTTTGGAAAAAAAGTTCGCCTAGAAATATGAGATCTCCGCCCCCCCTCCCCCTCGCAAAAAAGAGGATAAAATCTCTTAATGGTAATATTTTAGGTTTCTTTTGATCCTTTTATTAATAAAATTTTAAAAAAAAACTTCCTCATTACTAATTAGTAATTTTTCGTGCTTTTTAGGAATTTCAGGTTTCTATGCGAACTTTTTTTCGAAACTTTTCGTACGTGTCCATCTATCTGTCTATCTAGCTATATTTATCTCACCAGCGCCCGTAGCTTATTGGGTAACACTGTTTCCCTATAATCGAAGTGAAAACACTGAGGTCGAGGGTTCGAATCTCGATGATGCTGGTAATAATAATAATAATTTTACAGAAGTTAGAGCAACGGTCTGCATTAGTTGACCTCATCGCTGTGCCACTTCATGGCACTGCTCACTCATTATTATTATTATTATTATTATTATGTCTTTATATTTATGTTCTTTCTCTATTTCTTATTTTCTCTCTCTCTCTCTCTCTCTCTCTCTCTCTCTCTCTCTCTCTCTGTGCTCGTCTCAGCTTCAACTGCCCTCCGCATCTAAGATGTCACCAATCTTCCACATACTGATCCCTGTGGAAAACTTTAGTCATTTAAAAGCCAATAAAAATAGGGTTCCCTGGAGACTTCGTGGGGGGGGGGGTTGAGGATATGGGGGGGGGCGTACCAATCCCCCGGATTTTTTGGAACATCTACTTCCCCCCAACAGGATTTTGGGAAAGATCTTTGAATCCTTCGGAGTCAGGATTGGTCGCTTTTATCGACGGGGGCGCATTTCCAAGTCTGATGTATCGTTCAGGACTGCCGGTGGAAGCTCCAGTTTAAATTACTGACTTCTTTAACCTACTTTATTTTAACCGAACGTTTCGACCCTCTTTGCTTATGAGAAGAAACTTCAAATGACTTGATTAAAATCGTATATATACATACTAGTTTATATTAATGTATTTATATACGTGATATTGGATATATATATATATATATATATATATATATATATATATATATATATATATATATATATAGCCCTATATATTTTTTTATTTAAAAAAAATGTGTGTGTGTGTGTGTGTGTGTGTGTGTGTGTGTGTGTGTTCATTTCATAAAATTAACTGTTTTTTTACATATTGATATCTCTAGTTTGATAAAATCGCTTGACCTTAACCAGACTAAAATTGTTAATGATCGAAAGGGTTAAAATTCTTTTACTTTGCCAACCATAATGTGATAAAGTGCACGTCTTTCAGATTCAGACAAATATATATATATATACACAGGGTGGACCAATAAATCCCGGACACTCTTCGCAAGCCAATTTACTCGTGACTCACTACAGATATGTAAACAAGTTAAAAGCCAATAAATAAATTATTTATTTAACTTTAAAATGGTACATTAATTTTTAAAAGTTTTCGTGGTGATACTGATTAAACGAAAGGATTTTGAAAAATCGTTCCTAGAGCTTGTACAGTAGGTATACTTTTAGCCCGCAGAGTTTCACGTTGTTCCCGATAGTTTTACTATTTTTTTATACCATTAAAATTAAAATTATAGAACCAGAACATTGGCACCTAATGGCCCAGACCTTAATCCAGTCGATTATTTTGTTTGGGGACAACTTCAGCCCATGGTATACGCCCGAACAAAAAAAAAAAAATCAGAGATGCGCAACGCTCGACAAAGACGCTGTTAGCATGACGGGACGAACTGAATCAGCAAGTTATTTCAAGACTGATTGACCAGTGGAGGAAAAGATTGATGGATGTAGTGGCTGATGATGGCCGGCACGCTGAGGCTTACAAACTGTTATTCAACGGCAATCATTAACGGGGTTAAAATCAAAGACTCCAAACCTTTTGACTGGTAAAGTCTGGGAACAAGTTTTTTTCAAAGGCTTTTCGTTTACTCGCTTTTACCACAAAAATTGAAACCACAGTTTGAAAAATGAAAGCACCATTTTAAAGCTAAAAAACTTGGCCTTACCTAACCTAACTTTATCTAGACATAAAAAAAATTCCGTAAAATGGAATTCCGTCTCCTTCAACCCCAGTTAAGCCTGACAATGGGGGGTATTCATCACCAATTCCAACTAATTCGACGATTTGGTGCATCGATCCATTTTCCGATCGATAATTTGAAATTACGACCGAGAAAAAGCCACGCTTAAATGTAAAACTTAACGCTGAGAATTTTTATTCCTCTGACCGAGCTGGGGCTCGAACCCGTGGCTTTTATTTTAGCAAACCATCAAGTCGAGTTAATGTTGATTTCGTACATCGTACACCTCACTGTAAATAAGAATAAATTGTAGAAAGCAGGCGAAAATATAGAGAGAGAGAGAGAGAGAGAGAGAGAGAGAGAGAGAGAGAGAGAGGAAGGGCATACAGACAGACAAACAGACAGATAAACAGATAGATGGCTAGGTAGATAGATAGATAGATAATTAACCGCACTAAGAAAAAAAAACTGAAGGAAAGCATAGGGCCCAAAATATCTCCCCTGAGAAAAAACCCCAAGTCCAGCACCCCTCCACCTGCAAGCCCCATTTCACCCCCAGTTTTCCCTCTCGGAAAAAAAAAACATCCCTGATCCTAGATCGACCTTGTTGATCTCTGAGGATTTCCATCCTTATCAATATGCTCCATTATGTGTCCTTCCTTCATCCTTTTAAGATTACTTTTATTTACGGTATTTGCAAGAAAATAAATAAAGTCAAAAAACCAAGAAGGAAAATAAGAATTGAATTCATTATTTTATGGAAAGATAGAGTTCATTTTTTCTTCTTTTTTTTTCTTTTTTTCGGGTTTTTTATTTTTCTTTAATTTTTTTAAATTTTCCATTTTTTTCATTTTTCTTTCATTTTTTTAAATTTATTTTTATTTTAATTTCTAGTTTTAATTTTTAAATTTCTGTATTTTCTCTCGTTTTTCTCCTTTAATTTCTTCATTCTCAATTTATTTTATTTTTATTTTTCGGTTTTGTATTTGTTTTATTTTTATTTTTTAAAATCTTATTTCATTTTTCATTTCATTTTTTTTTTCATTTTTTAAAATTTTATATTTCGTTTAATTTTTACTTTTCTCATTTTTCATTATTTTAATTATTCATTAATTTGAATTTCATTTTCTAATTTGTTTATTTTCTCATTTCACCCTCCCCCCCTCCCCCCCTTTCTTTATGTTTTCAGTATTTCTCTCATTTTTAACTTATTTTCATTTCTTATTTTTTAATATTCTTATTTAATTTTTAATACATTTTATTCATTATTTCTTAAGATTTTTTCACCTTATTTTGCGTTAAGATTTTTCTACGCAAACTTAGTAAAAAAACGGTGTTTTACAACATATAAAAGTGAATATTTTAAAATTTGTATATAAATAATACTAATAAATAATTAATTTAATAACTTGTGAAATAAACAGAGTAAAATTTGTTTTAAATATATTAGAATTAAAATAAGAGAAGCGAGTTCATCACTAATACATATCAGTTTTCCTTCTGAGCTGAAAACTAATGAGCCACACCGAGCCAGTGATCAAATTTAAGTTATTTTTTGTTTTCATAAAATGTAACTCAGAATAACTATTTTTAGTACTGAAAATCCTATACATTATTCACTCAGTTATCCATGATCATGGCTAACCCGATTTCATGGTTAACTCAGTATACCCCGCCGGTGGGTGGGTGGTGCAGCCGCTGCTACCCACCACCACTGACCTGCCTGCCAGCTCGCGCGCCACCACACACAATATTATTTTATTACAGTAGAGTATACAATTAAGTAGTTTGTACTCACCACAAGACGCGAAGATAGGCGAAGGCACGAGCGCGTACGTGTACTCTATGCAACGCGGAGAGACACTGACTGAGGCGCGTTGTGGTAGGTAGCGGGAGGGGAGCCACGGGTGTAAACAACGCGCCAAATCACGATTAACTCGGCGTCACGATAACGGATAAATTCACAGTGGTTACAATTAGTAAATCACAGTTAACTCGATTTACGATTGAGTGAATCACGGATAACCGAGTGAGTACAGTATTTCATTTTTATTGTGTGTTAAATATTAATTTATACTACAATTTTCGTGCGAAATGAATTGCGAAATGTCATATTTTTTATTTATAAATGTAGCATTAAGCTAAACAAACTGAAAGATAGATAGCTTTATAAATAGATCGAACGACGTGGCTATAGATAATCTCAGAGTGATATGAGTAATTTCCATTCATTTAATTTTATTAGGAGAGAAGGTTTATGTAGAAGTCATTCTCACCTTTCCTTAATAAAAGGTTCTTTGGCACGGTCATAGGATCAGATTCGATTAGCAGTCTCATTGTTTCTTTATTGGTTGGAACCTTTGATTCTCATTTCGTGAAATTCTCTCTCTCTCTCTCTCTCTCTCTCTCTTCTCTCTCTCTCTCTCTATATATATATATATATATATATATATATATATATATATATATATATAATAGACAAAAAGATTTTAGGTTTTAATCAAAAGTGATTTCAACCATAAAACACCTTTTCATATGAATCGTGTAATTAAAATATGAATTGTGTATATGACATTCTAAAACCTTTATTTCAAATTTATACGCGATTCGCGTAGCGGGTACTACAGTGTGCGGGGCTCTCATTCTGTCAGTGTAAAATTACACGCGACTCGAGTCGCCACGACCCAAGTCGTCAGTCGTGAGTCGCAAAACGATCCTGTGTACGGCCGCCCTAGTTCAAAAACATAAAGAGTTCCACATTCTTCTGTTTTTTTTTTTTTTAATTAGCAGGACCCCAGAAAACATGCTCAGAATTTTCTGTGAGTTGAACTCCAACCTTGCATGAATGAACTGTTGAACCCTCAGAACAATGGACAATACAATATAAAACCCACGTTTAGAATTTAAGTGGCAAAATAATCTAAACACGTATAACGTTAAAACACACGTGTGGTGTGTGTGTGTGTGTGTTACTCTAAAACGCGATAAATTAGAGGTCTCCTTCTCTAAACACCATCATTCAAAACCTAGTGGATCATTTCACGGTAATGTTCGCAACAGTTGGAGTAATTGCTTAGTAAACATTCGACTAAAAAGGTATAAGTATGGGAGGTAGGACGAAACTGGTATGAGACATTGTGAAGTATGCTCTCAGGTACATTTCGGCGTCATTTGTTCAAGAATACATCCTTTCAATTTTTATATATAGGCCTCCGAATCGGCGTGACGGTCGCAACACGGCGTGTTGAGTGTTTACTGAACCATTGCTCCAAATGCTGCGAGCGTCACCGTGAAATAACACTAGTCACATATCAATGTACTGAGTCTATTCTCTAAATGTCGTTTAGGCAAATGATATACTTGTTTTTAAGGAATTATTAAAAACTTTATACATGGCTCTTTATATATATATATATATATATATCGTAAAGAACGACGCTTGTATAGGAGATATTCCGCGCAAGACGAGAGAGAGAGAACGGAACAAATGAAAAAATGAGGTAACCACCTGGGAATCGAACTTGCGCGGAATATCTCCTATACAAGCGTCGTTCTTTACGTTATTTATACTGCGTGTTCTTTGCAGTTGAATGTGTGTATATATATATATATATATATATATATATATATATACACACATTTCAACTGCAAAGAACACGCAGTATAATTAACGTAAAGAATGACGGTTGCATAGGAGAACATTCCGCGCAAGATGAGGAGGGAGAACGAACAAATGACAAAAATGAGGTAACCACCCGGAATCGAACCCGGGATCTTCCGATTGCCGGTCAGATATGATAACCACTACACCATGGTCCTCACTCGATCAGAAGTCGTAATTCTCCTACATGGTTACCTCATTTTTTCATTTGTTCGTTCTCCCTCCTCATCTTGCGCGGAATGTTCTCCTATACAAGCGTCGTTCTTTACGTTAATTATACTGCGTGTTCTTTGCAGTTGAAATGTATATATAGGTGCGGCATGCGGGAGGTGCCCCCTCGGGGCATTGGTTTCTGCGCGTATGTAGGAGAATTACGACTTCTGATCGAGTGAGGACCATGGTGTAGTGGTTATCATATCTGACCCGCAATCGGAAGATCCCGGGTTCGATTCCCGGGTGGTTACCTCATTTTTTCATTTGTTCGTTCTCCCTCCTCATCTTGCGCGGAATGTTCTCCTATACAACGTCGTTCTTTACGTTATAATATATATATATATATATATATATATATATATATATATATATAATATATATATATATATAGGGTGGCCCAAAAATACCTACCAACATTAACGTACATTTTCTCCGAAACAAATTAATAAAATTCGATGAAAATTTGCTGACACACTATACTACTCACGCCATTTGTTGAATAAACATTTTGGAGAGAATGTCATTGGCTTGGACTATCGGAAGCACTATGGGAGCGGCATTCATTGGCCTGCCTATTCGCCTGATCTCAACCTGTTTGACTTCTTTTTGTGGGGATACCTCCCTCAAAGATAGAGTTTACCAGAGCAACCCAAAGACTTTGGAGAGCTGAAATCATCGATTGAAAGTCAAATCGTCGACATTCCGACAGAGGTTCTCCGTGGTATCGAATTTTGGGATGAGGTTGCGAAAAATCGTCAAGTGGAGGGACAGCACATCGAACACATTGTCATATAAATGGCTTGAGATGCTGATTTGAATGGCGTTTAAACTATCTTTGTACTCTCAATAGTTTTGGTGAAATAAAGGCTTAACTGGTAACCTCGTAATAGTTCCATGTGTCAGTCTTTCTTCATACGAATGTCAAGCTGGTGGCCCCACCTCTACGCTTGGCCTAGTGGAGGAGCGAGTTGCTCTCTTGCGATCTCCATCGTACATAGCGAGGCACATCGACTCATCCGGTACTGTTCTGAGCCAGACGTCTAGTCTACTTTGAAGAATTCCACTTTAACACACACACACACACACACACACACACACACATATATATATATATATATTATATATATATATATATATATATATATATGCCGGTGGTGTAGTGGTTAGCGTCGATGACTACAAATCCATCGGCCCCGGGTTCGAGACCTGGTGATGGCAGCCGGCGCGCAGCAAAACCCAGCTGTTCATCCTTCCACACAACAAAGAAAGTGGTTGGTAGATAAATGGGTACCCTGGGTGGCCTAGTGGTTAAGACGCTGGGCTGCTGGTGGGGCGTGGTTCGGATTCCACGTTAAACTGTAGGTCTAAGGTGGAGTGAAAAGCTTGACCTTCGTCAAAATGAACAATTCTGGCGGAAGCTAACCAAAGGATATATATATAGGGTGGTCCAAAAATTTAAAATGAAAAATATATTTTCCATGACATTTGTTCATATTTCGCAACCACAAACAATGTTGAAAATAAAAAAATGGATCGATTCTTGCATATTTAGAGGTGGCGCAACTCGAAGCCTTAGTATCATTATACAGTTGGAGGTGGCAAATTTCTTCAAACTTGCGCCACCTTAAATATTAATGGATTTAGCTCAAAATATGGTCTGACGTCTTTTTCCATATATGAAATGAGAAAATGCTTCAGGAGCTCTTATTTGTGCAATTTAACTTTTTACCATATATGTGTGGCTCACCCTAATATACAGGGCGTCCCAAAAAAATGTATACACACACTTTAACAGCTGATAGCTCAATTGATGTTTCTTTCTTTCCAAGTTAAACCCATTAGAATTAATAATGGCAGTCAGGCTAAGCTTTGAATAAAGGAAATTCATTCTAAAATGCTACTGGAAGTGTGAAAACGCAGTTGAAGTGCAAAGACAGTTTAGGAGGGAGTTTCAAACAGATCCACCAACGCGACTTACCATCACTCGAATTAGAGATAAGTTTGAAGCCGATGGAACTGTTCAGAATGTCCACAAGAAGCGTTCCGGAAGACCACGGACATCGACAAGCCCCACAAAGCAAGAAAGAGTACTGGAAACGTATCACCAAAGTCCAAGAAAATCTGTGCGGCAAGCGAGTCGTGAGGTAGGAATTTCAGAATCGTCTGTCCAACGCATTTGAAGCGCTGTCAATGAAAAGTTACATTCCAAGATTAGTCCATGCTATTAATGAAGATGATCCGGACCGAAGAGTGGAGTATTGCGAGTGGTACTTGGCACGATGTGGATGTGGATTGGACGAAGGGGTTTTCGTAGAATACCCTCCGCGTTCACCAGACCTCACACCACTAGACTTTTTTTATGGGGATACTTAAAAGACAAAGTCTACGCTATAAAACCTGCAACAGTCGCTGAATTGAGAGCAGCCATTGAACGAGAATGCACACAAATACCAAACGAAATGTTTCGTGATGTTTGCGATTCCATTGCTTCGCGTTATCAGCAGTGCCTGGACCAGAACGGACGTCAGTTTGAAAACAGGCGTTGACAAAACAATTAAATATGTCTGTAATTCTATTACATTTTGAAAATGAAATGTATTTTAATAAACACTGCCTTTATAATATTTAAAGTGTGTATACATTTTTTTGGGACGCCCTGTATATATATACACATATACACATATACGCCTCGTGGTGTAGTGGTTAGCATCGCTAACTATGAATTCATCGGCCTCGGAATCGAGACCCGGTGACGTCAGGCGGGCGCGCGGCAAAACCCAACTGTTCATCCTTCTACACAATAAAAAAAATTGGTTGGTAGATAAATGGGCACCCTGGGTAGCGACTGACTCGTGGCTCCTTTGGATAGATGTCTAATTCTTTTTGAAACTTTTCTGACTATTTTTGATAGTTGGAGGCACAACCTCATCGAAATAACTCCATAAATTAACCTTCGGCTTCTTTTCAAAGGTTCTTGATCTTCTCGTGAAACAAAATCAGTTGCTTTCTATCGCCATAGGTTATATTACGTGCAGGACTAGCGTTAGGTGATGCAGATATATGATTATCTGTTTTTACAAACTCAGGCACTGTTAGCAAGCAAATTTAAAACGAGAATCTAAACGTGAGAAATCATGCGAGCAATGTCTGTCTTCCACTGCCTGAAACGATTCTGTAAATTTTCTATTAAATCGTTTTTCATAGTATGAACACCTGCATCATCAGTTATGTTAGGTAAAAATACCACGAGACCTGTTACATCGGGAGACACCATTCGTTAAATTTTCACATCGACTAAGAAGCTTTACAACACACTGAATTAAAGTCCACTGACGATTATTGAAGATTGCTACAGTATGTCATAGTCCGAGGTGTACGCAACAACCGCAGTTTTTCGTTGAAGAAGTCGGTGTAGCATATAGAATGTAGAGTTCCATTGGGTGATAACGTCTCTTATAACTTCAAGCAGAGCTGGGCACTTGCGTTTTTTTGCGCGTTTTTTTGCGGTACTGCGGTACTGCGGTACTACTACCGCACTACCAAACCGGTACCGCATAACGCAGTACCGCAAAGGATCGCTGAAAGTACAGCAGTACCGCTACCGCATTCAAATTTCCCGCGGTACTTTCCGCGGTACCGACCAACACGGTAGTACCGCAGTACCGCAGTACCGCAAAAAAAACCCAAGTGCCCAGCTCTGCGTGACGGTGACGGTTATAAGTTTGTTTTCGGGTAAATTATGTTGCTTCTGGAATTCCTTAAGTCTGTCAAAGGCTGGAGATGAATAATTAAAATGCAACAGATTGGGTGCGCAATTGCACATATCTCTGAAACAGACTTCTGGCTAAGAAGAGCTTCATCAACTGCGAGTGCTAAAATATGATTCGCACAAGCAACAGGAGTAATTCTGAGAACGCTAACAGCTTTATTAATATTACAGCCATTGTCGTGCACCTGCATGCACACGATCGCTCTTTATTGACCATTCTTGAAATATAGAATTCAAAGCAATTACAAATTTTTCATGAGATGGGAATCTGGCAGATTTTCGGTGGCTAAAACATGCTGCGTTTGCTCACATTTACTATTAATTCTATGTGCTGTCAAACTGATAAAGGCTTCAGTTTTTTTATAGTGACGCCTAATAACACAAATAAAACTAATATTCGGAATTCGGTATTCGGCCGAATAGTTTTGCACCAAATATTCGGTATTCGGTGAATTTTAGTATTCGGTACATCCCTAATACATACATAATGTTACACACAGACGATGCATGGAACAAGGAACTCTTCTGAGAAAATTAAATCCACTATAGTCTGAATAAATAATGGTAAATGACAAATACTAAAGTTTTTCTTTTTCGTGATGGAAGCCCAACGTGAGCAACGGGTCATGACCGGGTCATGATTTAATTTTCTCAGAAGAATTCCTTATTCCATGCGCAGTCTGTGTAACATAAAAGTTTCTCAGGTGACCATTCTGAGTATTAGGGTGAGCCACACATATATGATAAAAAATTAAAATGCACAAATGAAAGCTCCTGAAGCATTTACTCATTTCTTATATAGAAAAAGACTTCAGACCGGATTTTAAGCTAAATCCATCCATATTTAAGGGTGGCGCAAGTTTGAAAAAGATTTGCCACTCCAAACTGTATAATGCTACCAATAAATACAAGGCTTCGAGTTGCGTCACCTCTAAATCTGCACGAATCTATCCAGTCTTTTATTTTCAACATCAATGATGGTTGTGGAATATGGGCAAATGTCATGGGAAATATATTTTTCATTTTCATTTTTTTTGGACCAACTTAATATATATATATATATATATATATATATATATATATATCGTAATTGCTCTGTTTCCGCATGTACCTTGTCCTGTTTGTCTATCGAAATTTATAACTTAATTATATTATAATTCATTCTAGATATGATACAGTATTACAAAGTTTTGTAAGTTAAACATAAAAAAAAGTTTGACAGAGCCGTATAGATTAAGTGAAATGATAATCACATAGTTAAGTTTTGTTATCAATAAGTATACGTTTACAGGAATAGACTTTAGAACATATTAAGAGTTCCTTAAATCTATATTCAAGTCTAATAATAACAATAATAATAATAATTAATAACTGCTGTTGTTTAGCTTTCTTTTCCACACTGTAAAATAAAGTTATCCCATAGAGACCACCATTTCTAAAAAGTTAATTGTTTAATTTAAAACGAATATGAATGATGACCAATTTCGTTTTACAAAAATCGTTCCACAACACTGAGCAACAAAATTTGAAATTTTTCTGTTTATTGTGATTTTTCTGTCGTTTCTTAATGATTTCGGGGCGCTGATTCCAAAAATGATATTGGTTTTGCTCTATCATCAACCGTTTCAAAAATATAGGTTATCACACTTTGCATATGGCAAAGTTTAGCTATTGGAAATTAATGTTTATTGAGCCAAAATTGTTTGACAAACACAAAATGGTGCAAAGGATATAATATATATCATGAGGAGAACCGACAAGAGAATAACAAGCCTCGTTATGCAGTGTGCGTTCCTTAAAAATGAACTGAAGAACGCGACTTCCGCGTACGAACATTCTTATCCTTTCTGATCAGCGACCACACGTAGTCTCCCATCATGGAAGCATTTCAATGGCCCTGGTACCTTTTCTCCATATCTTGATGGAATCTTTCGCCATGTTCTTCACTCACATCGCCCAGGTTATCACGAAAAAAGTCTAGATATGAATGCAGAGAGTGTAATTTTAAAGGCATACGACACCCCATTTTGCCATAGCACTTAATCAAGTTTGACACTAACTCCTTATAGTTTGGTGCTTTATGGTTGCCTAAAAACCCACGAACCGCATCACGAAAGCACACCAAGCCTCTTTTTCGATCGGAGTCATCTTGGCTTCAAGGTTATTTGAATTCAACAGCGCCTTGACTTGTGGTCCTACAAAGATGCCAGCCTTGACTTTGGCCTCAGAGAGTTTAGGGAACATGACCCGAATTTGTTGGAAAACTTCCCCTCCAAAATCTAACGCAGTTACAAACTGCTTAATTAGACCCAACTTAATATGAAGAGGTGGTAGCAGAACTATGTCAGGCTTCACAAGAGGTTCCCTGAGTACATTGTACTTTCCTGGTTGCAGTCCTTCACGTGGAGGCCACTGAACTGTTTTATAGTGCTCAGTTGAAGCCCTGCTATCCCACAGGCAAAGAAAATATGAATATTTAGTAAACCCTCCTTGTAAACCTAACAGGAAACCAGTCATTTTGAAATCACCACACACGTCCCAGTTATATTGTTCATACCTGATTTGAGTGAGCAGTTTTTGACATTTTCATAGTCCTCTTTCATTTGAACAGAATATGCAACTGGCATAGATGGATATTTGTTCCCATTGTGGAGTAGAACAGCTTTTAAACTCCGAGTTGAACTGTCAATAAACAGGCGCCACTCTGAGGGTATATGTGTTAACCCAATAGCTGTGAATAGACCATTAACCTCGCTGCAATAACAGAGAGAGCCATTGACATCGTAGAACCTTGCAAACTCTTCATGCTGCTTTCGGTATACAGTGCTCTTGCAGTCTTCTCCAAGCAAATTCCACTCTTTGAATCTGGAGGTCAGAAGCTCAGACCCTGATTTCGTCAGACCCAAATCTCTAATTAAGTCGTCCAATTCCCTCTGATTTGGAAAGTGAGGGTTTGTACTGAAAGTTACTGTATATTCTTCATCATGACTGTCCTCACCAGCCGACATCTCAGATGAGCTAGCTGCATCCTCATTTTCAACCTGCAAAGCAAAGAAACAAAATATAGGCATAGCTATATATGTAGAAGAGCATCAGCACTAAGAAAAATCGACACATAATGACCTACAGTCTGTAAATACAGAGGGTAAAGTAATGGATAGATACCTGTTCTGGTGGACGTGGTATTGGAAGACCTTCGCCATGTGGTACAGGAGCTATGGACGACGCTATGCTTGGATACTGAAGAGTCTGCCTTCCTTTAACTTTCCTGTACTTAGAAACATCTACCATGCAGTAGTAGCAATCGTCGTGGTGGCTCTTTGGTTCTCTCCATATTCTGGGTACCGCAAAGGGCATTGCCTTGCGTACTCCCCGCAGCCACCCTTCAAGTGTGGAGCGGCAGCTTCCACAGATCACATGGGGTGCCCAGGGCTTATCTTCGTCACCCATAGGCATACCAAAATAGAGCCAATACGCGATCCAGAACTTGGTGCCTTTCACAATCTTGTGCGATACTTGCTTGGGGTCTATGTAATACCCACAAACGTAGCAGAATATATCCGGCGAGTGTTTACAAGCTCTAGTTGCCATTCTCTTTACCAAACTGTACTACATTAATCATAACCTGCAGATATAGAGAGAAGAGTTATTAAATCTGCAACAGATTACAGATTTCAGAAATCTATGTAATACCCACAAACGTAGCAGAATATATCCGGCGAGTGTTTACAAGCTCTAGTTGCCATTCTCTTTACCAAACTGTACTACATTAATCATAACCTGCAGATATAGAGAGAAGAGTTATTAAATCTGCAACAGATTACAGATTTCAGAAAAAAGATGTATTCACAACACTGAAATAATGTTCGCAATAAAAAAGGATCGATAACACTCAAATCGTCAGCACAGAGAAGCACAGAAACACAGTACCTCAGTGCTGGTAACCATCAGACAAACAACCTGCTTTCTTTGTGTGCTCACACTTACTGACTTCTCAGACTCTGCGCTCTTCTTTGTATAGCACAGTGGAAGTTTCGGGCAATTTCTAGAGCAAGAAACTGTCAACGAACATCCGGATTGTTCTCAACAATTCCTGATTATTCTGATATTGCTGCGCCCATAATAACATTATACTGGTAAGACATGAAAAATGGATTATCTCTGAAACCATTGATGATACACACAAACCAAGGCCAGATTTGGACTCAGCGCCCACAAATGCATATAAAAACAAAAAATTCTATATAAACAGAATTAGTGTTACACAGTGTAATCGGTTCATGCAGCAAATTAAACAATTTTTTTTAGAAACGGTGTTCTGTATGAAACAACTTTACTTCACATTACTGATGTAACTTTCCTCTCTGGACCGATTCTAAACCAATTATTTAGACATTAAGAATAAAATTGACTTGAAATTGTTTCATATTCGACTCAAATGGAACGATTAAGTTTTTAGAAACGGTGGTCTGTGTATATATATATATATGGAACAATTTCAATTTACAGTATAGGACAGTGTTACAACATGTATAGTATGTAGATAGGAATAACTTATTTATATTTATAAAGTGGGCTATTATTTTCATACGTTCTTTAAGCATGTTTAGAGTTTTAACGGTGTGGGAAAATGTGGTGTTAGAGAGATATTTAGAAAAGAGTTTAGAAGTGAAACGATGTTTTACATTGATAAACACTCATTAAAATTGTCTTCAGCGTAAACACCCTAAATTTTAAATATGCTTAGCTTTTTCACTGTGCGAAAGTAGTGGAGTCAGAGAAGTGTTAAGAAAAGTGTTTATATATATATACTTTAAATACTAATTTTAATGTAGCATTTTCAACTTCCTACAAAATCAAAATACAGGTAGGCTTCTTGCCTGCCATAGGGTAGAGTCAACATGCTATCTCAAAGGAACGCACTGTCAGTGTAAGGTGTTACTTGAACTGTAAGATGTACATGGGAGGAGTGCCAGCCAAGCAGCATTCACGAAGGAAATGCAATCAGGAAAATGCCCAAATAAGAGTTTATTTTGGCATTGGTGAAAACATTGAGAAACTGAGGAATGTTGCCGACGAACCTAGACGTGGACGTAAGTTTGTTATGCAAGACGTTCTGATAGAAATTTCTGAACGTTAACAAACCTTATTACTTGTCACAAAGCAACACGAAAGTTAAACCTACATTAATGCTTTGATTGCAACACCTCTTTGCGATAGAATAATTGATGTATAGAATGGATTAAATGCAGCTAAGCAGATTTGCCAAATTTTCTTCCAAACAACAACATCACAGATCGCTACATTGCTATATATGATTATGATGAATTCACAAACCAGTCAGGCAACAGTGAATTTACAAACAGTTACTTCCAATAAGACAGTGCAGGACGCCACAAATCACAAAAGTATCACAGAGGAACACGATTCACGTTTAATCCTTCTTCGGTGACCGAATCATTTTGAAAAACCTGTGATCATCTAGAGCTGATCTTTCCCCATCAGATTCCTTCATCGCTGAAGCAATTTGAAATAAAATGTTTGTTACAACACTCCTCACACCATAAAAAACCATCAATTGGACGATTCCTGCGGATGAATTGTGGCGCACCTTCGACAACACGCAGCGCGGCGTTCACTTGTGCATGCCTATGAAAATAGGAATCAGTTTCGGCATCATAGTGTGTAGTTCAGGTGGGTCATGCATGGCTCAAATTAATTTCATGGAAAATTTCACCATGATAGGTTCATTGTGTAAAACGTTACAGCATGTTTAATAGTTTATGGCAACATAAAACACTATATTTTACATGGTTGCCCTTAAATCTATACCAAAATAATTTCTCCAAATAATAAAAAGGATCAAATGTAGAATTCGGACCCCAGCCTTCTTTAGTTAGCTTTATAAGGCTAACTAACGAAAATATCATGACCTAATCTAACCAATCGTCAAGGGCGTACAGTTAACCTAACGATTGGTTAGGTTAGGTTGTGATATTTTCGTTAGTTAGCCTTATAAAGCTAACTAAAGAAGGCTGGGGTCCGAATTCTACATTTGATCCAATAAAAATAATAATAATAATAATAATAATTGTTTTAATTTGTTATCATAATTTTTACTACTAAATGTCTACTAAATAATGATCATTACCTCATAGGTACTCTTATATCAAGTAACTATACGATAATTTAGTCCAAAGGAAATTATTACTATATTTTCCTGTAAAAACACAATTAATCTGGAAAAAAACTTTTTTTTTCTCTGTTTTCCACAATATAAATTACTTGGATCATCCGACTCAATAAACAGAAAGTTATATCCCATACTGACTTGCACTCCGTCACGATAAAAAAACAAGAAAAAAGAAGCCCCCCCCCCCCCCCCCCCCCGCAAATAATTCTTCCAGAAACTGAAGTGGGCGTGGTGAAAGGCACCTTTTAAAAAACAATAACCATCTGACGTCACCAGAGAGGGCGTGTCTATCAGTAATTCTCTCGTTTTCAAAGGATGTAACGGCGGATGTTAAAGGGGGGTTCTGGGTGTTGAAAATGGTTTAGAGGTGTGATGGGGGCGTAGACCCCGCCTCCTTTCTTAGACGTTGTTCCAGGAAGACTTCTGAGGCATATACAAACATCGCTTCCCTAAAACATTCGATTATCTCCCGTCCGGTGTGAAGAGTCCACTCGTAAAGCCTTCGCTGCTTTCTTGTCTCTTAGATGAAGTGGATCAAATGCCATTTCAGAGGGAGACGAACCGTTCAGAGTATCTTTTATTACTGTGATAATAAAGGCATTAATTACGAACTAACTAAATCGCGTTAAATTTTAAGTTAAATTTTCTTGTAATTTCTATATTAAAAAATTCAGTAAAATTTGATTTACTGAATTTGTAAAATCTTTAAAAAAAACATTTTTGGGATACAGTGAAACAAAAGGAGTTATAGAATAAAACCCATGATGACGTATAATTGTATAAATAAAGAATATTAAAAGATAATATATATATATATATATATATTAACTTTATGTAACATAATATGTGTAAAGTTAAAAACTGTAATATATATATATATATATATATATATATATATATATATATATATATATATATATATATATATATATATATTAGTGAAGGAAATTGCAAAATATGACTTTTTTTTTTCTTTCAAAACATTCCTAACCAAATCAACCCTTTTTTTTTTTTTTTGGCTGGGGTAATGAAGTTCACACACGCCATGCATACAGTGTTGCTAATACACTCCTTTGTTGCTAAGCAAGATTCAGGAAAAAGAAGTGCCCTTTACGTGGAAAAAAATTAGGGAAATAATTTTGGTCATAAAAACACGAAAATAGTCACGTGATTTGGTCCTTTCACTTAACCATGGTTGGGTGATTAAAATAGATTTTATCTTTGTTTACCGGAAATCATAACGTTTGTTTTAAGATATACCGCTGGTTACCCATACAGTATTTTCTTTTCCGTACAAGAGGTTAAAGGCACGTAGTTAGATAATCTCTGACCTTTAATTCTTAATTTTTTTTTTACATAAAATACAGTAAAAAGTATTGCGGTGAACTTAAAAATAATGTTTACATTCAAATATATGACATGTTTGTATGAAAAAAAAAAATTTGTAAATCATATAATTTAAAGGTTAAAAAACTTACAGGTAAAAAATTCTTTGCGCTTTTTTTCAGAAATTATATGAGAAATTTTTTTTAGCAATATACCCACGCTTCACCGTATTTCCCACTGGGTATCTGTAGACTTTTCGGCCACACTTATTTAAAAGCATTATCTTTAAAACAAGACATAGGTTTAAAAATAATTTATCCAAAGGTATACCTCGTATAAAAGCAGAAATTAAAGCATATGTTATATCGGCAAATACAGGGTGGGCCAAGATAAAGAGGCCCCATTCGTTTTTAAAGAACCTGAGTAAGGTCTCTTTATTTTGGTCCACCCTGTACTAAAAAGTGCCTCATAATTAAAAAATTTTGAAATATTTTTTTAAAAACTAAATTATTTGAAAAATAATTTAACTTAAAATAAATCCTAAACAGTTTAAAATACTAAAATTTTATCTATTGATCGATAGATAGATAAATAGATATAACTATATTCGTACATGTGTAATGTGTTAAGAAATGTGTGAAATATTGTGTGTATGCGCATGTTACGAAATTTAATGCATGCTTGCAAATAAATGATATTATTATTATTATTATTATTATTATTATTATTATTATTATTATTACGCATGTGATGGTATGGTATTAACATTTGTTTTCAAATTATGTATTTTATTTAGATTCAAACGCATGAGATGCGTACTTACGTAAATAATTATATATGATTATATAATTAATCTTATCTAATTATATAATTAATTAATTAAAAATTTTTAAATTTTTTGAACAATGATTTATTCAAATAAGGAAATTTCATTTCTCATTAATCTTTTAATGGGTTTCTATTGTGTACAATAGTGACGTCACTATTTGCGAAAGGTTCGTGACCAACCTTCGTTTGATTTAAAGGTTTTTGACACGTCTTTCGTTCGATACGATCTTTATGATATTTAAATCTTTAAATCGTTGCGCATTAGAGTCATCTTCTCATCGTAGTCATTATTGAAGTCACCATTGTCATTATCGTCGTTGGCGTAATCCGTTATTCTATCTGACGGAGTATGCTGGTGATAGTCCGGAAAAAGGAAATAATTCGTGGTACTTGGTAATTGAGGTACAACTCAACATTTTTTACATATTTTTTCATAATTATTATAAAAATAAATAGAAATAAACCAATTATTAATTATTAATTAATTACATTATTAATTTAATGAATATGACCGTGACGGTCTTTATAATAAAAAGAAAATTTTTATTATAAAGATAATTTGTAGACATTTTTATGCTGTTTTAAATAATAAATCTAGAAACCGTTGATTTTGGACATTTGGGTATCGTCCAATACTTTACAACAGTAGTTCCTAACCTTTCCTCGCTCATGACACCCCAGTGCCATCTGTTTTAACTTTCATGGCACCCCGGAGGAATTTCGCTTCCCACTGTTTAACATCCACTTCCATCACCCCCCAACACCCCACACCCGACACCCGTAACACCACGCGACTTCAAACCGAGCCTAAACAGTTTCTCTACAGACGTAATAAATCGAAAAATCTTCCGTTTCATTTGACATTTACACATTTTCATTAACGTTTCAATTTTCAATGACTTATTTTTCGCATTGTCATAGAATTTCGGGGAAGAAGGGAGGGGGGGGGAACACCCCAGTATGAAAACACTGTTTTACAAGGTGTTTTTGGTCAGTTAATAATACAAAGTATTTAAAAAACCAATAATAATAAAGTATAATAAAAACCAATAAGTTTTAACGGTATTCTAGCTTCCATATAAAACTTTAATTATTAATTACTAACTAACCGAATCTAGTTAAAGTTTAAAGTAAATTTCTTTTAAAGTATCAAAAAAGAAATACTGCGAGTTTAAATTAAAACTTTTACATTTTTGGACACAGTAAGACATGCAAATCCACAAGGAAAAAGAAAACTTTTTCTTTTTCCTTGTGGGTTTGCATCATATATATATATATATATATATATATATATATATATATATATATATATATATATATATGTATGTAAGAGAGAGAGAGAGAGAGAGAGAGAGAGAGAGAGAGAGAGAGAGAGAGAGAGAGGCCCACGAGCCTGACATCCGTGCGATAAGAGATAGACGCGCGAAACCTCTATCAGATTACCAGGATTCATTAATTAACAAGAATTAAATATTCTGTAATATATTAAAAAAAAACACAAGAAATAAATATTAAATAATATTTACTTTCCATTAATATTTTTATGGTAATTCTGCCACGTTAATTTACCATGTTAACATACAAATAATTAAGTAAAATAGTATATTCATAATAGCTGAATTATAGATATATATATATATATATAGATATACAGTGTGTGTGTGTGTGTCCCGCAAATGAGGCGGGACATCGAAGACATCAAGTAACATTAAGTATCATATATATATATATATATATATATATATATATATATATATATATATATATATATATATATATATATATATATATATATATATATATATATATATATATATATATATATATATATATATATATATATATATATATAAAATTTCAGCCGTTCTCTTCAACTTCCAAATGTATATATGCTTTGTAAGGAAATTGTCCCCACAAACGTTGTTAATTTAATATCATTGGAATCTAAACCTCAAATACATATAAACCAAAAGCAAAATTTATCTAAAAACGAACCCGCAAAGATACTACACCTCTGATTCGGGCGATTCTTCCAAAAAATGGCTCGTTAATACCCTTTTGAGGAGCCCAGAGACGAAGGAGCTCTTACCCAAAAATCCTACCACGGAAAATGAACCCACAGAAAAATTAGGGCATTTGACCGGACGTGAAAAGCCTCGGAAGAATTTTGACCTTGAATATCAAAGGCTGTTTGGACAGTGCCTCGACAGGACCAGATTGAGAAGTGGCATCGCCTTAGGCACGGAGAGTGCCAGTAATAGATGGTTTAAAGCTAGACATTTGGGAATAATTGGGCCCCAAAGGACTGGTGGTTTGAAAACTGGATGAGAATGACTGCAACTATTCCCATGTGGAGCACATCAGCTGAATATTTTGGATTTAACAATGCAGGTAAAGTTGCATGCATTTGCTGTACCTATGTGTGTGTGTGTGTGTGTGTGTGTTCTGGTAAATATAAAACATAATGAGAGAATAATGTTCATTATATGATTTAACTAAGCTTATAAAAACATAGTTTAATACTTTGTATATTTCCATTAGCATAAATCACTGATAAGACCTGTCTACACTCGCTCAAGGTCGACAAGCTGTTTACAGGTGTTACTGCTAAACTTGTCTTCTTCCATTAGTTTCAAATTGAGATCATTTGTTGACGAACATTAGTGTTTTCTGACATTTTTGCCCAAAACTGCCCATAGATGTTCAGTGGTTCATTTTTGTGATCGTTTGCCTACTGAAGACTCTTCTTCCTGTTGGTTTCTGAGACCCAGGACATCTTCATGGCTTTGCTTTATTTTAGAGTACTTTCATTTATCCTTCTTCTAACGGTTCGCTATGAGATATTGGTTCCAATTGTTCTTATGTTGTAAGAAAGTCAGGACTTTTTCTATGGTCCTCAACCTACAGAAGTTTCAGATACCTGTTCTTAAGAATGGTCGTAGTTTTTTCTACTACCACGACAGTTGCTGGTATATGATTTTGTTTCTTGCTACCGCTTCAAGGTAATTTGAACTAAACATCGAGAACATTCGAGATTCCCCACAACAACAACAACTTGGCTGTGGCCTTCAGAGGATAGGAGGTGAATCTGTGCTCTCTCCACTTCTGTTAGTTCCCTTGTTTTCGACATTTTTAGTGCCAAAGTTATTGTTTTTATCTGAAATGAGATAAAAGTAATCAATATTCAATATTATCAATGTAAAACAGGATCAACACGAACATCCCATTCTTATTATTTCTATCTTTCTCCTAACAAACATCATCGACCAAAGCATGTAACGTGCTCGAACTCGTAGCTTCTAAAGTTTCTTTTAAATGAAGACGAATTACTTCTAGTTTCCACTATATTTTATATTTAAACAATGTTAAGGACACCTGATACTTTTGAACAAGGATATATATATATATATATATTATGGTAATTTATGTGTTAATATTCATATGCGTCAGTTTGTGCATGTAAATGTTTTGAAGAAAAAATCAGTTTCACCAAAATCAGCTTCAATTTCTCTTTAAAGCTTTATTAAGAACTATTATTTAATAAATGGATGAATGATATTTAGTGAAGAATTATGTGTTATTGATAACCCCGAAATGAGTGACTCTCTCCTGTATCAAGAATTTTCCTATCTATACTAATAATAATAATTATGTATTGAGGGGGGACGGCCCAGAAACTGGAACAGATCGAAAGACCAACTATATTGCGGGCCGTCGCGTCGCTTTAACTCCAGTATTATTATTACCAGTATCATCAGGAGTCGAAGCCCCGACTTCAATGTATTTAAGGGGTTCCAAAAAACCTTAGCCCCCCCCCATTTGCAGCTTACATGTTTACTTATATCGAAATAGTTTTTAGTGATTATAAAAATATAAAATTTTTTATTTATTGCAGGTATTAAAATTACTCTAGCTGATAAAGTGATAATATAATGGCTTCTCAATTAATTGGTGATTCGGAGAGGCAACGTGTGATAGATCGCATACGAGCAATAACATTTCGGGAAGCTCGTGATGCTGGAGCCACCTTTTAACACGTTCATGGGTTGCCAAAAAGTTGCGAAAAAGTGAGGACTTCGTCAAAAGAAATTGGAATAAAACTTTGGATGAATGTGAAATGGATACAACCAAATCTGGGTGCCCAAATTTGCCACTCTCTCAGGAAACAAAGGACATCATTGAAAGCGGTACGCGTAAGCGGAAAAACAGCTGTGCTAAACTTTCTAGAGAGATCGAAGTGTTGAGAGGAAAGATCGTTAGTGGTGAGATCATTCGACTGTACCGTCATAGGCAAGGTTTAAAGCCTTGGCATGAACTTCCAAAGCCAAGAAAAACTCAACTTAGCATCGATGACAGAATGTGGTTTGCCCATTATCTTGAAGATTGGGATGTGGATTATTCATGCATTTAGCTGTCTCCGATGAATTTTTTGTTTACGTAACACGTCGGCCTAACTATCACAATGATCGAGTGTGGGCCACAACACCAGATGAAATCGATGACAATGAACATTATCGCGAATTATTAAAAAGTCCAGACTGTGTTGGTGTGTTTGTTTTGTTCACCGCAAAGAAGCTCATGTGGGTGCTGAAGCCAAATGGTCAGAGTTGGGATGGACAGTATTTTCGTGATATTATTCTATCCCAGCATGTCATCCCTTTTCTAAGAAACCCAAACAATGTTATGGATGTCGATCAGGTCACACTTCTGCACGATAAGGCCCCCTGCTTTAAGGCATTAGCCACTCAACAGTTGTTGCGGAACCATGAGATCGATTTCTTTGGAAATGAAGAATGGCCAGGAAATTCTCCTGACCTGAACGTCTGTGAACGCATTGGATCAGTTATAAAGGACAAGGTTGAATGTCTCTCGTTTCAAGAACCTGCAGCAAATCGATTTTCGAAGGATACAATGACGCAACATATTGAAACTGTTTTAGCAAATTTGCGTAACGATCAAGATCTATTCACGTCACTTTTGGCAAGCTACCCAAAGCGAATTCAGGCTGTCTTGGAAGCCAATGGCGGGAACACCAAGTTTTAATTGTTTCTCATTAAATGCAGGATTAAACTCTCTTTTGTAAGGTATGTTTAGTTTTACTGTACCTCTAATGGTTTAGGCCATGGGCGGGGGGGCTAAGGTTTATTGGAGCCCCGTACTAAACTTACAGGTAAATGGTGTTACTCTTTGAGATACAGACGCTGGCCTTTTCTATCTGTGCATGAGACAAGTTGTGACCACATTCGGCTTCTATTTTAATTTTAATTCTTTATTTAACTTCATTTTTAAACTCTGAAATACTTATTATATTATCTGAGATCTAATAATCTTTGGCTCACAAAGCACATACAGAATTTCTATACTTTCTATTTGTGATCAAATACAAAGGCCTTTTCCTCACGCGTCTAACTCACTTCCATATGAGCCATTTAAAAAAAAGGCCTCCGGAGCCCTTTTCCTCACGAGCGTAACTCGCTTCCATATTAGCCATTGCGTGTTATTCTACCTGCAACAAAAAAAAAAAAAGGGTCCCAAAATAAGACATCAATTTGAACATTTGTTTTAGTTCCAATATATTACTTTTGTAAATTTAATTTAAAATAAATTTTCCTATGAGACAGGACTTATGGGACACCCTGTATATAACTAAAAATATAACGTTATGAATTATCTTTCAAACCAATATATATATATACATACATACATATATATATATATATATATATATATATATATATACAGGGTGGGCCGTAAGTTTCCATACATAGGAAAAATAAACATTTTTTTATGGACAACCATTTTTATTTATATAATATGCTCTACATGGTTGCCATTGTTTTGAAAACACATTTCAATACGTGTTCCCGACTGTTGATGAACACGCATTAGCACAGTTGACGTTATGCTTGTAATGGCGTTGGTGATACGTTCCTTTAGATGATTTATGTCTCGTATCTTTTCCTGATACACCATGGCCTTCAAGTGCCCCCAAAGATAGAAATCAAGGGGGGTGAGATCTGGGGATCTGGGAGGCCACTCCACAGGACCACGCCGACCAATCCAAGCATCCGGAAACTGCTGATCCAAATACCGACGCACGTGAAAACCATAATGAGGTGGAGCTCCATCTTGCTGGAAGTAAACTGGGAAGTTACCTTCCTCGTTTAGCAGGGATGGGAAAATCTCTTCTTGCAACATGTTAAGATACCTTTCGGCATTAAAATTTCCACTGACAAAAATTGGTCCAATAATTCTGTCACCCCATATCCCGGCCCACACCATCACTTTACCGGCACCTTGCATCTTCGTCGGACTCAGCCAGTTAGGGTTAGCATTACTCCAGTAACGTATGTTTTGCCGATTAACCTCTCCATTGACGTAAAAATTTGCTTCATCAGTAAACAAGATCTTAGTTGAAAAGTTTGCATCCTCGTTCACTTTGGTTAATGCCCATTCACAGAATTCCATCCGTCTATCCGGGTCGTCTTCACTCAAATGCTGTGCCATATGCAATTTGTATGGATGCCATTTGTTTGCTTTCAAAATGCGCCTGATACTCGATCTGCTGACACCACTTTCTGCAGACAACCGTCGTGTACTTTTTCTGGGACTCCGTGTAAGCGCTGTAAGTATCGTAGCTGTTGTGTCTTCATCGGTGGCTGTACGTCTTGGACCACTTCGCGGTTGATCTGCAACATTTCCAGTTTTCTGAAACTTGTTAATAAGTTTTGCCACAGTGTCGTGTGTGATGTTCGTTCCATGTTGTCTGTTAAAGTTCATTGCAACCATGCGACTGCTTCCCGACCCAGCCATCAGTATGATTTCAATTCGTTGCTCTTTCGTCAAACGCATATTCTTAGGGTATCTGAAACATAAAAACAAACGTTTAATTTTTCCTATGTATGGAAACTTACGGCCCACCCTGTATATATATATATATGATACAAACCCACAAGGAAAAAGAAAAATGATTCCAAGGCCTTTCGTGTGTTCAGAAGTACACCCCGTCAGGGAATGAAGAGAGAAGGCGAGATGACAAAAATATATACCACGGGACAGAAAAACAAAAAGATTAGCACATGATTAACGAGAGTTGATTAGAGGCAAAAGCAGGGTTGGCAAAAACCTAGGTTTTTCACAGAAAACCCAACCCAACTGGGTTTTTGCTGGTTTTTTGGGTTTTTGATGGGTTGAAAATTTTTTTTAGAAAGGTTCGATAATTATGTAGTGCCTAATATATCTATTATTTTATTAATTTATTTATCTAATCTACAATATATATTAAAAAGACATCTTTATTTCACAGAAAGTTCAGATATAAGAGATGATAATGACATCTTAGAATTTTCTCCATTTTAATTTTAGATCTTTCCTTTATTTCTTAACAGCAGATTTCAGCTTTATTTAGACCTAACTCAAATTTTAATTTTTAAGATGCCAAACTCAGAGACTTATAGAAGTGGAAGATCTAAAGCTAGCGAATGGGACGAGGTGACTTTATTAAGTGATCAGCCTACTAGAGTACTATGCAATTATTGCAAAGAAAGTATGACTCGAAAAATTGAGAGAGTGAAACATCATCTAGAGAAAGTTAGACCCGCACATACTGGTGGAAGACTTAAAGCTGCTGAATGGGATGAAGTAGAAATGTTGAGTGACCAACCAAATAGAGTTCGGTGCAAATACTGCAGATGTGTATTTTCGAAAAAAATAGAACGAGTGAAACATCATTTAGATCGATGCAATGAAAAATGGGTACAGGCTCGTGATGATGAAGCGGATGAGCTTACAAATACAGCTACATCAGCAACTCTTCCTCCTACACATAGACACGGCAGTTTTGAGAGTAGACCCTCTTCAACAAATCATATGAAAGCCTGGTTCATGATGACACTACAATTCACAGTAGTGAGACTTCATTCACTTCAACCGCTTCTGAATCTTCCATACCATTTTTTCATTCTACTCCAGCCAAGAAAACATAAGGTCAGATAATGCCATATGTGGTTAGAACAACTGTAGATCAAAAAGAACGATTAGATTTGCAAATGGCCAGATTTTTCTTTTCAGCAAATATTCCATTTGTAGTTGTAGAGAATAAAGAATTTATTAAATGGATCCAAAATTTAAGACCAGGCTATTGTCCTCCAAGCAGAAAAAAATTATCTGATGACTCGCTAATCAAAGTGAATAATGAAGTAGGTACTGGATTCAATGAAAAAAGACTTTAATTCAAGATGGTTGGAGCAATGTGTCAAATGATCCAATAATTGCCCATAGTGTTCACAATGGGTGCAAATCCTTTTTAATAACTTTTCAATTTTTCATAATCTTTATTTACACATTGCATAATTTAAGAATTGTTTTATAAGTCAACTTACTTGAAATAATCAACATGCCAAATCATTCTAATTAGCTACAATTGAACACTGTAACAATCAGAAAAATTTAAGTTATTTTAAAATAAACATCTCAGAGCAAAAACCCAAAAACCCAAAAACCTTCCAGTGGGTTTTGGGTTGGGTTTTTGGGTTTGGGTTTTTGGGTGCCAACCCTGGGCAAAAGGTATTTTAACAGGATATTGTCAATTTTATACATTCCCGCACTGTTATTGAAATTATTTTTAAAATGGATAAATGCACATTCTAGAATATTCCTTTCAATTATATCTGTTTTAACGAGCGCTTTAGAACTGTCCCACTTGATACTATGATTACATCTATACATATGGTTAAATAATTCATTAGAATTATTTGTTGTTCTACTCGCATATTTATGTTGTTTTACCCTAATATCTAACGTTTTACCCGTTTGACCGATATATACTGAGTCACATTGTGTACATCCGATCGAATACACACAACCAACCACATTATCCAGACTATTCTTTATTAGGCGTAATTTAACAGTATTATTATACTTAAAGACTACATTGATATCAATTGCTTTAAGTAAAGTCGGAAGATATTGAAAATTTACATGGTAAGGAAGGCTAAGGATATTTTTACGCTCAAATTCCTTTACAGTTACAATATTATAATACCTATTCTTGGCTTTCCTAAGGCAGTTATCTAAAATGAAATAGGGTAACATAATTTAGTACCAACATTCATGATATTGCATAACTCGGAATCTAAACATTCAGGACTGGCAACTCTCAATGGTATCAATGTAGTCTTTAAGTATAGTATAATAATACTGTAAAATCACGCTTAATAAAGAATAGCCTGGATAATAGCGTGTAGCGTCATTGGGCAAAGTGTAACGGATCAAGAGGCACATTTCAGGTTTTGTACAATTGACCTCTCTAAATTCAAAAATGAAAACAAAATTTTTTTGTGACAAGTGCAACACCTTTTTCGCATGTAAAAATCGTGAAAATTGCTAGTTACCCATAACTTTTGGACACTTGCTTTCCTAGGGTTTGAGCTATCATTTGACCCCTTACAATGTACTGCTTTTCAGGAAAAATAGAAAAATTTATTTTTGGAATAAACATATACACTGTAGGTAGATAGGTAGGTAGACTAGATAGTTTTATTTAGTAAATGATACATTAAAATCTTGTTTAGTTTTGAATGACGGCATAAAGTCACGGGATTTAAGTACTACTCTAATGTAACCATCTCTTGAATCCTTTCCATACACTGCCCCAGACGCTTCAGTTACCATCCTAACACAGCGTTCTACACCTTGGGAGTGACATGGTATCCGGACAACAAGGGGCTCTTCAGTGATCTTATCGAGTTGTTCTACAGAGAACTGCTTCGTGAGTGATGGTTCCATTGTGCACTCCTCCACTGGTGGAAGTAAATCTTTCAAATTGTGAGCACTTTGTTTGATCTTTGGTGGCCGAAATTCTCTGACTTGCTGTTGAGCAGGTTTGGGAGCTCGTCGAATGGTCTTGATTACATCGATGGCCAATTTCCGGTTTGCTTGATCTGCATCTGCAAGCATTGCCAGTAGAACATTTTTAGGGTGAGCCCAATATGCATTTCTTTGGATCACAGGCCATGTGACAGGCTTGCTAGCTGGTGGCAGTAATCGTAGCAGCTTGATTTACTCCAGGAAATGTTTTGGGTTATCTGTGCACCTTGGATGGCACTTGATGCTAAACCACATGTGTTCATAGTGACACACGACAAACTGTGTGAGTGAATATAG